>JAYRBW010131778.1:0-15919 GCA_036023295.1 Invenusta paracnida
TATAATATATAATAACGTAATTTATAATTTGCGAGATTCTTTATAATCTCTTATTATTTTTTTTGGTGGAATATTCTTGAGTAATAGTAAAAAAAATTATTACTTGAGAATCTCGAGTAATAGATATAACATAAAATAATGGCTGCCTAATTTGGCCTATTAGTATTAATATTATACTAATAGCCTTATGCCATGAGGGTAAGCCAAGCCCAAGGGAGGGTGTGAAATTAAGACTATAGACATAAATAGGGAAAGTAAATGAAAACTTATTGAAGACTTAATGAAAGTAAAAATGTCATACTTATTATAAGAATGACATTTTTACTTTCATTAATTAATGTCTAATGTCATTATAAAAATAAGTTTTTTCAATTCACAGCTGCTCCATGAGTCATGACCATCCTGGAATTTACATTTTAGCTTCATTTATATTATTTTATGGAATGGTTCCAAAGAAAAGTTTAAAATATAATCAATGATTCTATGTTTAAAATATATGACTATGTCAAAGACTGAGACTCTCAGTGAGAGTAAGACTAAAGATCAAATAATGACTTTGATTAATTAAAGACTAATCTATGTTATTAATTTATGGTTCAGTCACTTGTCACTACGTTGCGAGAGTCTCAGCACATAAAGAAAATTGTTACATGTCAAGAGTCAATTTAAAAAATAAATAAACAGGATAGTGAGATGCTTGATAATCATGGTGTGGTTGCAGCCGCCAGCTTTTTTTAGTAGTGTATAACTTGTTAATACATTCATTTTTGTTTTTTTGACATTTTATCTAAATACTGGCATATGTCATATATGATATGAGACTCAGCATGTAACAATTTTCTTTAGGTGCTGAGACTCTTGCAACCTTTAAATTACATTAATTTATTCTTTAATTAAAGTTTAATCAGCTAATTATTACTATTTTCCTATTGTAATAGTAATATTAATAATTCTTAGTGATAATATTATTATTAACATGAAATACTTTTAATAATATACATATACACTATTACTGTAATTAATTGAATCACCCAATTATTAGCTGTATAAATATTATTGATTTAGTCATCCACTTATTAACTGTATATATTAGCTATTAAGATATTAATTCCACAGCACTACTTAGTTATAGTAGTATACTATTTTCTATCTATTCTCATAATAGACTACTATTCTGTTAAAGCAAAAAACATATAAGATATATCAATCAAATAGATACATATGAATATTACTAGCCAATCAAATTTCTTCTAACATTTTTATATATAGAGCTGACAGCAGAATGGACTCAGTCAGAGTCAGCAGGATAGAATTATTATTATTTTACACAGATGCTCATTTCACACAGCAGGAAATTGCCATCAGCTTAGACTATCACAACCTACTACTGTATATCAAATAATCAAGCATTATACCAATTTTGGTGAATCCATAACCCTTTGATCTGGTAAATATGCCATACGAGAAAATGTTCTTCTTTAGAATAATGATAGGTATATACTTCCTTGTAGCATAATTAATCCTTAGTTGTCTGCTAATGACATTAATAAAAAAGAACTGAGTAGTGATCTGTCAGTTGCTACAATCAAATACAGACTTCATGAATGTGGTCAGTTTGCCATTAAGCCTGTACATACATAGGCCCCTATTCACTATAAAAGCAAAAATATATGACTCCAATGAGCTTATTAACATCACAACTGAACTGTTCAGAATTTGGAGATTGTCATCTTTAGAAGAAATGAAACTAGTATAGAAGTTCATCTGGCATAGCCATATTTTGTACACAATGGACCTAGGACTCTATCTCCAAAGCATATATATACATCAAGCAGTCCCAAAAAGTGATGTTTTGGGGCTGTAGGAGTATCTACATGGTGTTGGTTACCTGCATATTGTTGAGGATATTATGAGTGCTATGGACTATAATAATGTTCTTGAGATACAAATACTGCCCTAAACAACCAAATAGTTCACACAGGGGTATACTTTTCAATAAGATAATGCCCCCATCCACACAGCCCAAATGGTAAAGACTTAAAGGGGATCAATCTGCTACCATAGGCCAGCAGTTTACCTGATATGAACTCTATTGAAACCCTATGGGTAATTGTCAAGCAGAAACTGTAGAAATTCACACTCAACAAGAAGGGTCTCATCAGTAAATTCTTCAGTATAAATGTATGTGATAATAAAGGGAAGAGACTATTAGCTATGTAAACAGGTTGATGGTATGCCAGCTCATGTAGAGGCTTTATACAAGTCAGGAGGAGGACATACCAAATATTAATTAAGCTAAATGTGACTATTACATTACTCTATTATTCTGTACTATATGTCTGAACATTCAATTATTTTCATAGAATAATAAATATCTATGGAATGACCAATAAACCCCTTTTTACTTTGGGGTTTACTTTTAAAAAATTGGATGATTTAATTTATTTGAGTGATACTGTATATACTTATAGTGTATTAGTAATAGTTATTAGTCTAAAATAAAGTTGTACCTCTATTAGTAGATTATTATTAATTATAAATAGATTTTTACAAAATGAAAACAGATTGAAATGTTTTTAAAAGTTATTCCAACAAATTTGACAGAACATGTTACCATTGGGTAAAAATGTTTTAAATATACTAATCTATAAGTATAGTTCATAATATTAATTGTATACATTTTAATAAAATAAATTATATATCAATAACGGAAGTATTAAGTATATATATAGTTTAACAAAATTTCCAATATTAAATCTATATCTTAAGACTATAGCTTATAAATATTTTTTTACTTTATATACAATATACATAAATGTCTAGCTTGTTGCCTGAAAAATTGGAATAATTGAAAGAAGTATTTCCTTCAATAATAATCTTATCTTAAGATTATTCAATATATTATTAATTTATAGTAAAAAATAAAGATCCTTTCCAGATTAAAATAAAATTGTTATATATTAACAATTTAAAGAAGTAAGTTTATTGTAAAAATATAAATTATTTATATTGTTTTAATTAAGTTACAATATAAAAGTCTAGTAAAAATACACTTATTGATATAAAATCAATGAATAATTTTAAATATATAACAATTTCAATGGAAATATTTTAGATTGCCATTCTATGTCTATGCTATTGCCATAGGCATAGCAGGCTTAGCCAAATAAACATTTATTTGGCCTTACCACTATTTAATAATTATAATATATAACTATTTTTAGTCAGCTGACAGTATAATTACAGCCTGACTATACTATTATATATTTTATTATTCAATATAGCCTTTTAAGAAAAGATTGTAAAAAATGTTATTTATCTTCCTTCACAGATTCTTAATATTATGTAATTAGTTCACTTTCTAGTCTCCCTCAGTTATTATATACTAACACTACATATTATAGTGTTTACTGTTGATTGTTTATTAAGTCATCAACATTAAATGTAATACTATGATAAAAATTGGCAAAAATATTCTTATTTGCATAAATATCTTTGTTTTTATTCATTTCAAAGAAATCTTTTATGATCATAAATTTAAAACATAGATAATATAAATTAATGGTTTACTATAAACAAAATTGCTCATTTAACATGTATATATTACAATTTAACAATTCAATAATATATATGGATTTTGAGATATTATTTAATAATACCTATAAGAAACATTTAAAATAAAAAAGGTTATACAGAAATTTATATATTTAACCTTTACTGCTATTATTGCTTGTTTATATGTATATTGGTGTTCTATATAAAATAATAGTATGTACACATAACATATAATTAAACAGTTTGTTTTATTAAAATAATATATATATATAACTTATTAGCTACTGCCTATATGATTTAAATTTTTTTTCAGACATGTGTGAATTAATTTTTGTTTTATATAGTATTTGTTTATTTTTAATTTAATAAAAATATATAATTGTATATATTTATATATCCTCAGTTGAATCAGTGAAAGGCATTTTCTGTAAAGGTTCCATACATATATATTTATTCAATTGACATTAATATATTTTTATCTTTCTGGCTTTCAACATATTTAATATAACATTTTTGTTATAAAATTAAAGCTTGCATTGTATTAAACAAATTTTACATTCAAAATGCGTTTAACAAAGACTTTGTAGTGTTATTTGACATTTTGTTCTATAAAATTAAAACAAAGATTGCTTTATTTTTGTTACTTTAATTGTATACAAAAAATGATAAACTTTTATTGATTTAGCAATTTTATTTGTATTAAACAGTTTAGTTTTAAAATCTATATTTTCAAATTTACTGTTTTAAGAATTGGTTGTATATTTTATTTGAAAATACTGATTTAAAACTGATTTTGAGTCTTATATTATAAATCTTGTTTAAAATTGGAATGGTTAACTATGTGAGGATTAATACTGTTACATTCAATTGTATTTATCTTCGATTTATTTTGTAATATTCTCAAACATTACATTTCAATTAAAAATTATAAAAAATACCATAAATTAAGTGAACTCTCTTTTTATCAATATTAAACTTTTTAAATTAATGATAAATATAGAAATTAATTACAAGTATTGAAATAATTGATTGATTAAATGATATACTAAAAATATAACTTATCAAAGTATAATCTTTATTGAATGTTCACATATTCAATTTTTTTCTTCTAGTTTTGGTTTTATTAATTTAATTTAAAAATATAGAATATATGAAATATATATATGAATTATCAATTGCGTGTGAAGTTAAGTTATTTAGCATAGATTAATCTGATGTTTTTATTAAACCACTAATAGTCTCATACATACACCAATTGCCAAATCTTTTCTGTTCAATGGAATTATGCTGCTAATCTAGTCATCTGCGCAAAACGATGTTATTATAATTAATAGACTGTTCAGCAAGGTTCAGTCCTGGGTCCCTACCTTGCTCTACCTGCTCTATACTAATCCTATTACTGACATTATTTTCAACTGTAATCTTCACCATCACATTTATGCTGATAATACTATAACTGTATATATTTAATTTTCTCCTGATAATATTAATTCTTTGGTCTGCATATTGTCTGAATGTTTCTTGCATATTTTAACTGGTTTTCTTTAATCTTCTTAAGTTGAATTCAACAAATTAAATGTATTTATCTGTGGCCCTTGACGCATTGTTTCAGGGATAACTTTGAACACCGCTTTGGTACTCAAATTGCTTTCTCGTCTACAGACAAACTTCATACATATTACATATTTAGTGGATTGCTCTCTCCATCGAGTCACCAGTCTTTCAACTTACGGATAATTCTTTCATCCTCAACACTATCTGTTTGAAATAAACGTCCTGTTTACACTGCAAACTAAATGTTTCTCTTCTATTTTGTTTCTTTCTTTGTAGTTTCTCATTCTTCTTTCTATGTTGTATGTTTTTCATTTTTCATTTCCATTTTCTCACATTGATTGTGTAGTTTAACTGATACTGTGGTTACATTTTATAGTAATATTTTTACTATTAAGCACACTGAAATTTGTATATTCGTTTAGTGAATGATTAGTTGTGTCGGTAGAAAAAACACACATCAACATTACAATATAAAATACCGTCTTTAAATTGGGCCAATATTATTATTTTTTTACCAGATTGTTGTAAATAAAGCGCAGCATGGCAAACCAGGAAGAAGCAACTGAGCTTCTCCAATTACTGCACCAAGCCGGTGGTCTCTACGAGCAGAGCGAAACATTCCGGGTCATCATGGAGTTTATTAAAACAAGTAATTGCAATTTTACTGAACACCCTATATAAGGTGTCATTGTCTGTTAGTGTAAATTGACCCACATATATATACTTTTGACCGTATGATTGACCAGGTTTTATATGTCATAGCATGCTTTTGACTTTACCAGAGTCTTGTAAATAGCTGAAGCGTCATCTCTCCCATTTACTCTGCTTCAGACAAGGATGCTCTTCATATGGTGAATGGCTTGGTGGATTTCTACATCGTTGTTCATAGTTATTGCACCCTTCGTCTGCTGATGGAATTAAAACAGTCAAATGCTAAAGTAAATGACGTCTTCTATTTTATTGTTGCATATCAGCCTCTCTTGTTTATTCCTGAAATGTTTGTTACTTTGTAAAAGCACTAACTTAAATAAATCCTTTGTTTATACTTCGTTATACTCGCATACAGTTCTACCACTGACAACCCCTTTGACCGCAGGTATTGTTCGATCGACTCAATGAGCATCTCAAGACTGACAACGAAGCTCGGCGCTGGGTCTATCAATTGTTCGGCTGTTTTGTCCGCAACCATTTTTCTTGGATCTCCGCAGTTTTCACGCATTCTTTTTTACCTCACATGCTTAAACATCTTCGGGTGAGTGGAGCTCAATGGGATGACTGTACTTATTATATTTCTTTAGTAATGTACAGGTTTTCTTTTGAACGAGCGTATTGACAGTGTTTTTTTTGGGTAATATACGTAGGTATATTAATTTTTTTTTAATTTTCTCGATTAATGAGTTTCATTTGAATTCAAGTGTTGGAAATTATATATCATATGCCGTATCCGGATTAATTCAACGATATCCTGTTCGGTGTTTGTCATACGTGTATATATGTACACACATTATGTATGTTGCAATGTTTATAGGCTGAAAATGACGCCATCAACTTGGTTAGCGGGATTCTGGTTTTGGTCTGTCTCTTGCCCCAAGCGCCGATACCGGTGGCCCCCTTCATTGGTGACTTACTGCACATCTTCCACCACGGGGCTCTCTTCAATCTGCACTCGACAACGGGTGAGAGCCGAGACTTTTTCTCTGTGTATGGTGTTCATTACATACTGTGTCGTCCTGACATGTGCTGCAGCTGATGAGTTCACTCGCGTGACCCCCTCCCGCGTGGCAGACGGTATCGTTTGTTCTTATCAAGTATAATTATCTAAGAATGAATTTTGTAATGCGTACGTCGCGATTTGCGCCTACATTTCTTATCTCTAAGGTTCATCGTCTACCAGTTTTATTATTCTGGGCCATGTCTCTGCTTAATTGCGATAAATATATACTTATAAGGTTAAATATAGACGGGTGTTATCGAACTTTTAATTGTCAATTGATTCGTCCATCACGTGCCCCTTAAGTGACGCTTTATGAGAACACTCGAGTTGGCACGAGTCACCTGTCTAATGTCTTGTTTCCATTGCTTCGTATATTGTATCAATCTGCCTTGTTTGTTATGCTTCATATTTACAATTTACTTCTGTGATATTGGCCCAACTTTTACGATTTTGGTCAACTCCTGTGACTATTATAGTCGTGTTTGAAGTTTACATAGTTTGGCTGTTTTTTTATTGCTAAATATGTTTGTTTTTCTGTGTTAAGTGCGAATAAATAGTTCAATTTAAGGGCCGAGAGGCTTAGCCAAAGTTAATTTCAGTTATTGGATTTTGCATAGTTTTTCAATAATAGATTTGTAAAATGTAATTACAAACTAAGAGTGAATTCCATGTTTTTAGATGATTTTACAAAAGTACCATTTTTTTTACAATTTTATACTCTTTACATTTCGATAGCTTATATTATTTTAGGTTTTTAGAGGTAAATATATATGTTCTGCATAGAACAGCTATTGCAATAAAACATATGTTAGTTATATGTTTGCAATTAAATTATATCTAGATTAGCATCCATCTATTGTAATATTTTACATTTTAGTTCATTTTAACATATTTATTATTTCCTTCTTTTTACTATTTTTATCACTCTTTCCAAAATTGAGCTGTACAACCGCTCTAAGAGGTAAATTATAAACTATTTCAGAATTCAAATTAGTTGTTTTCAAATGGTAGCTCACCCCAAAACTCTTTGTTTACAGAACAACTGCCCTTCATGATTCGCGCCCACGTCCACATCGCACTCTACAGTCTGTTCCACCGACTCTATGCAATGTTCCCCAACCATACTATTGAATTTACGCGGAATTTACTCAAACGCCGGGAAAATGCCGATCTCTTTGAAAAGCTACTTAAGGTCTGTCAGGCCTCTTTTCTCATTAATGTACTTTTCTCATTTCTGAAACTTGTTTTCTCGCAATGTCATTTGTTTGCAGGAATTTTTGGATCGAGTTCGCTTTCATCCCTTACTGGTTGTGACAAATAAAGATGGTGAAATTTCTCCTAATCGGTACGTGGTGTTGAGGTTGATGCTTTTTGCCTAGAATTACTTTTGATTAATTTATAAGTTTAATATTGCTTTGTGAACTTGTATATATTTATAATTATGTAATAAATTATTTAGTAAAAATTATCAAGCGAAATCATCTCATCAGACGTACTATGAGAAAAAATAAATTGAAAAAAAAGGGTAACTATATAACAGAAAGGACAGAAAAATTATACAAACATAAAAAGTAAAGTTGATGAAAATCTACATGAGGAGAAACAAGGGTGGGACCTAGGACCTTCAAGAGAGCAAAGGTCGAAGAAGGCTTCAGCACTACAGAGTGGTACAGTATGGAGGGAGAAAGGTGCGTGCTTTATCTCATTATCACTTTCTGCCAACCTAGATGGCGGAAGAAGGAATCGAGCCTGGATCTGCACGACATAGTCTTCGACTGTTCCCGGTTCTCCCTCGATATGATCGAAGCCACGGCTGCCCAACTCGAGTTCTCACTCATCCCTTCGATGACCTCGCCAGCTGTCCCTGCCTCTGTCGGCCTCCCCAGGACTGTGGTGCCCGCCAGTAGTCCTGGGTCACTTGGGGGGAGGCCCTCGAGGCGGACAGGTGGCGTTGCTATGGCACCGGCCTCGCCGCCACCCCTCCTGCATCCGGGAGTCTCGGTGCTGGGGGATGCGAGCTCGGCCACCGCTGGGGATGGTGATGGCGGTGGTGGACGAAGGGTTGGTGACAATGGGGCGGTTCTCTCTAGCACTCACGGGGGACAGAACAGTCAACAGCTTCTGGTGAATGAGGTTCGTGAGGCCTGCAAGGTCCTTCTCTGGACCAGCTCCGCCACCGATTCCACCGGCCGACGCGGCTCCATGACAACAACAACTCCCGGATACCCGGCAGCCGCCGCGACCGCTGTCTCCAATAACAACAGCAGTAGCAACACGGCGGCGACGGACTGCTCGGCTCTTGTGAGTGGCGGACAAAGGGGGTCGCTGTCTACGGGGGGAGTTAGCGTCCAGACGACATCTCATCCGCCTCCTCTTCTTCCACCTGGCAACCAGCTCGCCGGTTTGGGGAATCGATGCGTGGCCGGGGGTCTGTCGTCGACTTCTGAGAGCGTGGCGGGCAGCAGACAACATGGACCGCGGACTTCTCAAGATTCGGTGCGTGAGGCAGCTGTGTTTAGGATGCAGGCATTATGATAGAAGTATTCTTTCTAGTAAAATCCTATTCATAATACTTAAATTATAGAATTTTATTGGAACATTATTTATAGCAGACATAGTTTTTAAACTGAAATGCATGGACATATATAAACGAGTAATAGTTGTGCTTTTAGTGTAATAGTAGCTGTTGTCTCCGTTTTAAATAATTGGAAACATTTATATTTCCCTTTTACTTTAATTATCTTTTCCAGTATTACATCGTTAATAATAGATGGCATATTGTGCATCTATTTATAATAAGTATATTAATAGTATTCCCAGTGAATAGCCATTGAGCTACAATTTGAAGTGGTTTGTGTGGAGTGTCCTATAACATTGTGTCTTTGTATCAAGGATTCCCCTTTTCTTGATTTCAGACCGCTTCTAATGATCTTGTTAAAAGTGACGACAAGCCCAAACAAAAGCCATCTGAATCTGGAGATACCAGTGAGTGCATTTTAGATTGGGAAGATTTTATTTATTGAGAAGAGATTTGAATAACAAACTGTGTAATCGTTAAATTTAAAATAAAAATCGATTTAGAAGTCAATTACGCTGTTCTGATTTTGCGACTGAATACTCCAGGCACCAGCAACCACATTAACAACACGACACCAGCGGGCCTGAGTGAACTCGAGGAGTCCTGGAAGGGCCGTCTTACAGCGTCTGCCTCTCGAGGACCATGTCTAGAGGAGAACCTCGACCATCCGGTGACTCGCTTGGCTCGTCGACGACTCATGTCTCTACCGCCACAGGGCTGTGCTCCCGAGGACAGCAGCACGCCCTGTTGTCAGCAGAAGTCCTCGCGACCCTGGTGGACTCGCGGAGAGGGTGAGAACATGCCACTGGCCCGGCTCACCAGTATCACGTCCCAGGAGATGCTCGCTGCGTCCTCCTCGGCTCTTGTGGATGGCGAGGGCGGCCTGGATTCTGCCGGGAACTGGCCAGCCGCGCAGTCCGAACAGAAGTGAGTTTAGGTTTGTGTGATAATGAATGATGAATGTGCACTCACTCTTCCCTCGGTCAATGACTCCTGCAGAGATCTCCCTGGTGCCAGAGCCTCCAGCTCGGGCTCAGTATGGGTCCCGTCTCGGTCGCGGGCCAACTCTCTCCCTGCCGACTTCGAGTTCAGCTCGAGCAGGAAGGAGTCCCGGGAGCGCGAGGCCATGAACGAGAGGGGTGCGGAGAACACGGAGGCTGAAGCTCCGGTGTCTGAAGCTAAGAGTAAGAAGGAGAGGAGCAAAGAGACTACACCGCGGAGAGCGTCCAGTGTCATGTGAGTTGGCTGACAATATTGGCACACTTACTGGAGAACTCTCTCACAATCTTGTAATTCTTACTGGAGAACTCTCTCACAATCTTATAATTCTTACTGGAGAACACTCTCACAATCTTGTAATTCTTACTGGAGAACACTCTCACAATCTTGTAATTCTTACTGGAGAACTCTCTCACAATCTTATAATTCTTACTAGAGATCTCTCTCACAATCTTGTAATTCTTACTGGAGAACTCTCTCACAATCTTATAATTCTTACTAGAGATCTCTCTCTCAATCTTGTAATTCTTACTAGAAATCTCTCTCACAATCTTGTAATTCTTACTAGAAATCTCTCTCACAATCTTGTAATTCTTACTGGAGAACTCTCTCACAATCTTATAATTCTTACTGGAGAACTCTCTCACAATCTTGTAATTCTTACTGGAGAACTGTCTCACAATCTTTTAATTCTTACTGGAGAACTGTCTCACAATCTTGTAATAGTTAATGGAGAACTGTCGCACAATCTTGTAATTCTTACTGGAGAACTGTCTCACAATCTTGTAATTCTTACTGGAGAACTCTCTCACAATCTTGTAATTCTTACTGGAGAACTCTCTCACAATCTTGTCATTACAGACCTCCAATCCCAAACGACTCCAAGCAAGGGTTGACTCTCCCCACCACAACCGACTCCCACTTCCTCGACTCCCCGGCCGCCTACAGGCCCTGGTCGCCCCTCCCCTCTCCAGCGCCCCCTCCACCGCAGCACCATCTCACGACCGGAGGTGGGGGCTCCCTCCATCGCGTGCCGCTCCCCTATGAGATGCTCTTTGCAGCCGCCGTCCCCTATGCTCCGCTCGCCGTCTGCTCACAGTGCAGCTTCGTGAGCTTCGGCGTCCACCTCTTCACCGGCGAGGCTTTGGAAGGCAAGAGTGGGGCCGGTGGGGTCCCGGGTGGGCCGCACAACGTGGAGATGGCGCCCGTGTTAGGCCCGCCCTCTCCCCTTCACATGCGAGTGGCTCCGGCGGAATTGCTGGATCGCATCATGACACTGAGTCAGGCACAGCACGTGGATCTACCCGTCCAGATGCCCCAGTGTGGGATCAGTTTGGCGCAACTGACTGGTAAGTTCTCACCTCGGTTGCTTGCTTGAAGAAGCTTCCCGTTATTATTAGGGCTTTGGGTCGGCTATCTGTTTCTCTCTCTCTTTCTCTCTGATCCCGGTGACTCGCAGACGTCGGGCCCGAGGCAGAGCTTCGTATTTTGCGCAGTCAGGTCCACATCCTCCACAGTCAGGTGCTCCTGGAGCGGCACCGACGGGAGCAGCACGCTCAGAGGAATCGTCGCTTAGTGGCGCGTCTGGTCCGACTCAAGAATGCCGAAACTGAGGCTGATGACGCTCGTGGCATCATCCTGGAGAGGGACTGGGAGGTCAACAAGGTAAAGGCAATCTTTTACTCTTCCTACTAAAATACCTATTTAATGTATGTCGTCAATCTGAAGTGATGACAGTGTTCTCTTTATGTAATGTGCCATACTATGACCACTCTATAAACTGTACCTTATAAAGAAATATGCATATTTTATTACTTTTCAGTACTGTAACAGTAAAAAAGAAGTTTTGTTACATTTAACACCGGCGCTATGCACATAAAAAGCACTGTTGAATTATATGCGCACGATCTCTGACTTTGCACAATGCCAACTATTTAGTGTCACAAAACTCTAGGACTGCGCAGAACTCGGTTAGGTGGATATGCCACACCCGCTAGAATACAAAGCTGCCAAACACCTGCTTGTGTTCCTCATTAGTGTATTATGTGGATCATGTAATAGTGTTGTACATTGAACCACAGCTAATCTATCGGCACGTAGGATATAATCGGGAGGGTTCTGTTGGAACATTACTGAGTGGTACACTTGCGTTCTGGCTTGTCAGCAATACTCTCATGTTTTAATTTGAATTAATGCAGGCTAGTGATATTATATCGACATATTTCTTTCAATTGTAATACTCATTTATTTATTATTCAATAATCATTATTTCTGCATTAATTATTCCTTAAACTGTCGACAATAAATACGCTATTTCTACTCTTTTCTTTTATCAGTACATAAAATTTGCGCATAATGTCATGTTTCACTGTGTATATTTTATTATTATATTAAGACGCTAATGTGAAGGATGAAGCATCCAATTACTTAATTGACGGTTTAACAATAGTAGTCATTTAATGGGATTCCCAGGTACAAATGTTTTGTTTCTGTTTAGGTTACATCGTAGAACCAAGTATGAGAGGACTACTTTGGATGCGCTTATTATTAACAAGATGCATTAGGTAATTATTTTCATTGACAAACAGATCGGCTTACAAGTTCATTTATATCACCCAAATAGCAAGCAAGACAACTCTCATGTAATTAATCTTTTTACACCTTTTCAACCAACTGACGCGATCTTGTATCTTACTTTATGGAGCTTTATATTGCATTTGGTGAGCTGTTCAATAGCTTGGCTTCAATTATTCTGTTTTCTTATATACATACATACACTTCATTGAAATAGTGTAAATGGGCGGAGATGAACGATTTCCATTAAATAGTTAGTCAATATAGGTTGTATTGTGGCCTCTTTTGTTGAAGCATGGTTCACGCTGTTCAAAGTGCAGCCAGGCTATTTACAATTAATTGCTAAATCCAATCGTGTGTTTATATCTACAGCTCAGTACAATGCACTACCTTTGGATACCGGTAGATTAAAAGATCATTGGCTTCTCTCGTTTATCGTATGTATATCTTCCAATGTTGGGTTGCCAGCATTAACGACATTGCGTTGTTAGTGTTTTATTGTTTACCATAATATTTTCAAGTATACAGGACCAAAACATGAACGATACAATATAATTGTAATAAGCCAAAGGTTCTTCTAACAACAGCTCTCTTCTCTTCCCTGTCTTAGTCGAAGGAGACCCTGCGACGAGCAGAGAGGAAGATCTCGGCACTGACGGCGAACCTGACTGGTGTGAGGGAACAGTGGCGCCAGGAGGTGAACACCCTGAGTGGGGAGAGGGACCAAATGCAGCACACCATAGTCCAGTTGAAGCAGCGCGTTGAGGACAAGCATCGGGAGGTTCGGGAGGCCAACAAGGTGTGTGCTCTTCTCGGGCGAGACTGGTTCAGGGGGGACGGGATACATTTAATGCAACTTTCGCACTTCAGCTAGACTGTAGTGCATATCTATTTGTCACTTTAGGAAAATGAAAATCTCCGCAACCTCGTACTGAGTCAAGACATGGACGTGATTTGTCTGAGGCAGCAGGTGGACCAGATACTTCAAATTAAATCTCAGGTATACTTGCAAGTTTCTGACAGTCGTGGTTTTGCAGTTATTGGCATGACTTGAAGTGTGTATATAATACATAATTTACAAAAACATGGATATTAAACTGTATAACTTATGATATAATGTCAATCGCATTCAGGCTTGGCTGGGATATTTACATAGAAATCCAAATTAATTAGTCGCCATAAGGCTGAAACTAATTAGTCGATAATTATTAGTTCAATGCTCAATCTCAAATCAGTTTGATAAAGCCAGAAGTATGGACCGGTGTCTGGAACTACTTCGTTTATAACCAAGGCTCTTAGTTACTGCCACCTTACGCGGAGAGTGGTAGTCAAGTGGGTTGGACTCCTGCCTTCAAACCTGAAGGTAGCAAGTTCGAACCCCGTTTACATACTTCTGGATTTAACAAACTGATTTGCGCTGCAGCATTGAGCTAACTATCGATTGATTAGGTTTGGTCACGGCGAGCTTTGTATATTCCTACAAATCGTGAAAGCAATTTACCCTCTTTTATAATTATAGGAAAATTCTATCGCTAATCAATTTTCTAATAAAATGTTAACATAACTTGAACTTGTTTCTCTCTCTACTTACGCCATCTAGTTAGAGGAAGCGCACAAACGTCTTGTTTTACTGGGCGGTGTTCAGAACAGATATTGTCTTCTCTTCGACGAGGTCCGTGTTCTCGAGATCCGAGAGGAGTCAACACGAGCCATTCTTGAGCGCTACGAGGAGGAAAGCCGAAGTAGGTCAGCCGGTAACACTTGGTTGGAAGTAGGTCAACAGACAGAACTTGGTTGGAATTAAGTCAACCGATAACACTTCGGCGGAAGTAGGTCAACCGACAACACTTCGTTGGAAGTAGGTCAACCGACAGCACTTGGTTGGAAGTAGGTCAACCGATAGCACTTGGTGGGAAGTGGGTCAACCGATAGCACTAGGTGGGAAGTGGGTCCACCGATAGCACTTGGTGGGAAGTAGGTCAACCGATAGCACTTGGTCGGAAGTGGGTCAGCCGATACCACTTGGTTCGGAAGTAGGTCAACCGACAGCACTTGGTCGGAAGTGGGTCAACCGACAGCACTTGGTTGGAAGTAGATCAACCGATAGCACTTTGTCGGAAGTAGGTCAACCGATAGCATTTGGTCGGAAGTGGGTCAACCGACAGCACTTGGTCGGAAGTAAGTCAACAGATAGCACTTGGTTGGAAGTAGGTCGATCGGTAGCACTTGGCCGGAAGTAGGTCAACAGATAGTACTTGGTTGGAAGTAGGTCAATTAAGCAATGCACTTGGTCAGAAGTAGGTCAAACAATGCACTTGGTGGGAAGTAGTTCAAGCAATAGCACTTAGTTTCCATTCGAAACAGCTATTTATATCCGGTAGCTAGTCTTTTAATTATTAATTAATTAGGATACAGCTACAAATTTAACAGCAATTATTTTATTACAATTATTTTCAGACATGAGCATCAAAGAAACCGAAGAATTGGTCGTTTCTGTTGAAGCCATTCAGTTGGAGGCAGTCAGGACCGAAAATATCAACCTAGTGAGTAAATATTTTCTCGGTGTTAAGTCATAATATCTTAGTACCTTTATTCACGCGCTTTTAACAACATCTTCAGAATCGTCAAATTGGAGAATATAAAAGGAAAATGACTGCTCTGGATGAATACTACAATAGGGAACTAAAAGTGAGTTTGTTAGGTCTTTTGCTACGCATATTATGGTTTTATGTGTCAACTAAACTATTTGTATATAGTTATACTTTTTGAAAACCGCTCAAAAAACTATAAAATACAGTTAAAGCATGTATTTCAGAAATTGATATAGAAAAGGCGTCAAATGAAGAATTTGTATATGGGTGTTTTTCTAAAAGTGTTACATTTTTGTTGGCAATAAAATGAAAGATTACAAAAATTTGATATTGTTTTGAATAAATTGCATTTTT
>JAYRBW010131789.1:0-15919 GCA_036023295.1 Invenusta paracnida
AATAGTATATGTAGTATTCTAACTAGCTAAACCTTTTGTACATGTTCATATCACTCTATTTCTGTAAACTTCCTATTTAAAATGTCACATTTTACAGGAAATAAAGCAATTTTATTATTATTATTATTATTATTATTATTATATGGATATTAAGAAGTTATCCATCGTGATATTTCTGTTGGAATGTTGCAGTGAGAACGTGTTAAAGTTTGCACAACATGTTATGATAAACCAACTTCTGGAACATTGCCTTCATGCCTGCCAAGCTAGGATTCCGCATTCAAGCAATAGGCCGTTTCGCCATCCACTATGCCATCCATATTTGTCTGATTTTGCAGGCATATATACGTTCTAAATGTGACCAATTCCTCGTCAATGGTGACATTATTCCTCTGTACCTACCTGTGGCGACATTTGATAATAAAATCATCGCATAAAACATCTCGCGGATGTCAACAAATTTGTCCCATTCCTGTCGTTGTGGCCTATCCTGACGATTATTTCATGACGGAACACCCGGAGGTGTGCTGAAGGGTTTACGAATACAATAACTTTTTACACTGTAAGACGTAGTACATGTTTTTTCCGAATGATCACCTTCAAATTTTTGAAATTTTCATGTATGTTCTCGAAAGAAGCAGCCCTCCCTATATTTATTTTTACTCGTGTCCGTTTTGTTATGTCCCAAGCCATTATATTCTTTCACTACCAACATTTACAAACTTTTCTAATTAAAATTGTATTATTTGGCAGCAAAATGTCCTTCTAATAATGTATTTATATGATTTATGGATAATTAATATATTTAAGTTCCTGTCAGTTTTCTACTAAGATTTACTAAAAAATCTATGTAACTAATATCTTATATTAGGATTGACTATAAAGTTGTTTTTAGTTATTCCTAATAAGTTACTATACTAAGTTTTTACCAAGATTTATCAGGAATTCTTGAAAATCTAAGTTTTTGGTAAGATTTCTCAAGTTTCTAAATTACATTAATTCCTAATAAGTTCCTACTAAGTTCTTACCAGGATTTATAAAAAAATCTTCAAGATTTAAGATCTTAATAAAATGTTTTAAATTTCTAAATGACTGCGTCTGTAATGAAAGATGATTTATCACTTAGAACTTATATAAATAGGTTAGATTAGTATAACTGCAGTATCGATTTGCACTTTCTTGATTCATGGGCGCCAGAGCCGGGAGGGCAGGGTGGCAATTGCCCCCCCCCCATAATTTCATGAAAAATGTTGCGCCCCTTTGAAAAAAATTATACTACATCAAATGACAATTTCGCGCAATATTTATTAGGTAGTTGTAATATACTCTAGAGGACAAATAATTAAAATGGCCGCTGTCGTAATCAGCTGCTTAGCTTACGGCGATTCTGCGTAATGCGAATCTAGAAAAATAAGCGTTTTATTCGCCGGGAAGTTTTAACCAATGATAATTAAGAAATAAATTATTGATCGCTGAAGATGCGAAGCGGATTGAAGAGATAGCAGTGAGAGAAGGAATTGCCTTTTGAAGTGAAAAGTTGAACTTAGTCGCCAGTGAGTCTGGTTATATAGAACGGGAATTCCTTTTGAACTTTCAACATCCAACGCGGTACTCATATTGTACGTGACCATAGACTTTCACATATATTTAGAAATAGATTAAATAATTTAGTGATGACACCTCAGCGAAGTAGCTATCAAACAAGTATAATATTTAAGCACTAATTCGCACTTAATTAAAGTTAAAAACTGATCAAAACATACTAAGTTTCATACGTGATCAGAGCCTTTCGCACATCACAAAATAGATGTCAGTTTTCAAAACATGTTTTGTTATTTCACAACATCACTAAAAATAGTCAAAAATATAAAGGGCCCGTAATATGCATAATATATAGAAAGCTGGTCATGATTGAGTATTGCACAAGCCTGCAGATCTAAATTTAGATGTAAAATGTAAGGAGTTAAGAAATCTCGGAATATAAATACAGACCTCTGAGAAAGAGAATAACATACCACCTAGCGCCCGACTCAAGACGTATCTAATGTAGACGATGGCCGACTTCAACACTCCCATCGCCAGAAACCAAATGACTCGTGATTAGGAGAAAATCCTCGCCAGTGTATACAAATTCTGCCTGCTCTACGAATTTCTCCGTCAATCAATCTAACTCGCCTACCAGCCCTCCTGTCATTGTGTTATAATTGAGGACAAACTGTAAGAATACTAAACATTATTATCACAAACGAATTATTTGCTGTCACTGTTTAGAATAAAAGCAAGTGGATAGATAAATACATACTTCATTTCCTGTTTTCTAACTTGTTACAGTAAAAGTATTTTCTTTTGGTTTAATCTTCATATTCGTAAAGTGTTATTTGTGTTAAAGATTGACTAATTGCTCTGTTATAGAAAACCTATTCTTATGTAAATTAATGTTTATATGTACCTTATAAGTTGTAATCGAGGTATTTTTAGAAAAATATAGCTTTATAAATAAAGATATAACTTTTCATTAATTAATAAAGAACCCAGCATTCGTTTAGGAGTACTTTATTATTGTAATATTAGCGTTAAAGTAAGATGGAGAGAAAGCGTTAGTTTACAAGTTTTTTTAATCATTTTGGCGCCCAAAAAATTATATTTGCCCCCCCCCCCAATTCTAAAAGTCTTCCGAAGGCCATGTGATTGTTATAGCGCTGTATGAAGTTAGGCAAAGATACTGAAGAATGATCTTTAGTATCCTTGCTGCTGGGACTTTAATTTTCGATTTAAGATCTCTTTATTTAACACGTACCTATATAGGAAAATATTGCAAAATTTGAAATGAAAAAATGATAGCAGATAATTTTCAATGAAACCACCACGCATTGCTAATTTTCTCAGGCAGCTGGCACGTCATATCACTATTATATTATTGTTGAAACACAAGAACTGTGACTACTAATAGGTATACTAATATGTGTTTTCTTCAAGTGCTAATTTGATTTATTGAAAAGACTTTTATTTAGCTGCCTCTTCATGGAATGAGTTATTCTCTGATTAACTACTTCTTTAATGTGCTTATAATTCTGTAATGGTCGGCATTTCCACCTGTGAATTTTTATTTCAGCTGTACTTACTTAAGCAAGCGATTCGAGTCAACGACAATTTTTTTAGGTGTTTCGTTCGATTTCCTTTCTCTATACCGGTTTCAATTTATTTATTTTTATTTTTTTAGCGTTATAGGTACTAAGACGGTTTCTACCATGGTGCGGTTACATTTATAGGTATATAATATGTGGTATATAGTAATAATAGTAATAGTAATAATTTATTTCCAGAGTATTAACAAATATATCTATATTTGATATAGGTGCAATTTTATTTAAGAAATATATAACAGGTTGAGTACAAATAAAAAGTGAAAATGATAGAACTCTGAGGAAAACTAGAAGCATCCATTAATTGGATGATCGAACTAGTTACCTTTTATGATAAGTATGAAGTTTAAATAACAAATTATGGATAAGGCGCTAACTAATAGCACAAAATATAAATACAAATACTAACATAACAGTTACAAAGAGTGTATACACTTATAATTGTATGCATATACTAAATTACAAGGAAATTTGTAGGCTGGTTATATATGCTCATGACTGTTAAATATGGATTCTTGTATAAGAATAAAAGTAAAGCTTTCAGTAGTAATCAAAAAAATTACCTCCACCTATAGTAATATATATCAACCTCCAATAAATTCAAATATTACTTCATTATTGTAATATTAATTTCATTTCAATAAGATATAATATTTCAAAGTCATGTGTAATAATAAATACCTTTATCATATATACGTAATTAATTATTTTATATTCCTTAATCCTAAATTAGTAATTTGTTGGTTATATCATTATTATTATTGTTATTATTCACGACACGAAAATTTTATCAAAAGAGCAAAGCAATATGGCATTTCTGTATCAAAACAACACACCCATCTCTTCACAGATTGCTAAACCTAGGAGGCCAGATTTTTCGGTGATATTAAACGTATCCAAAAATAGTAACATTAATTATCCTCTCCTTCCTGATGCCGAATCACAAATATAAGAAAAGAGATATTTAAGACTTTGATCATATAGCAGTATTTATAAACACTATACCTATACCTATGATCAAAGTATATAGGTATCTATTTTCATATTCGAGCCACCCAAACTTCTGACTTTAAACATATTATCACACGAATGCTCCTTAATTCTAACTTTATAGAATAATTAATACGTTTCATATCAAATGTCTCTCTTGTTAACATAGTTTTCCAGTGTTGTACTCATTTGAGTTCTGTTAAATGATTTAAATAGATACAACGTCAGCTACTCCGGCTAATTGGAACAAGCAAAATGTCAACAAAACTGTTCCAATTCGACGATCCGATTAGAAGATAATAAATCAATTTTTATCAAGGTCAAATATCGATTTTGTTTCAACAAACAAATACATTGGAAATTGAATTTTTAGTAGAGAAAGGTAACATTATATAAAGCTTCATTCATTTTGTTTTAGAAGTTTATTTCAGTCATTATTATGGCGGACCAAAGGGTTCACACACACGTATACCTCTCTTTTTAAATGAATACATTAATTATTATACGTATTCATTTATTATAATTATGTTATATATATATTATTATATTAGGTATGAATAATGCATAATCGTTTATTATTATTATATATCGCAAATTTTTTTTAACTCACCTGCAATGCCAAGCTCAATTGAAATGGATGACAGCAATGAGTCCTTTTTTGCCGATTACTATAAACTATTTGTCTGGGATTCAACAAAATCTCATTTTATTCATAAAATGTTAAAATCCTTTGGTCCAGTTTCGTCTTGCTGTCGAATGAGCACATATTAAAAAATCGAGTGATCACAAACTAATTAATACCGAAACTTCGAAAACGCACCAAAAGTCGCGCCTGTTCAAGCAGCCAAAATCGCACGAAAAAACTCATGTGTGGTTTCATGATACCGGAGTATCACCAAAAATTGAATAAAAAAATGCACAGTGTGGATGACATAAAATTGCATGCTACTCCAGTTTCATGAAATTCTCATGAAAAATTGCAGTGTGGACGCGGCAGCTAATATATATATAAGAAAAATGTATATTGTTCCAATTAGACGAAGTAAAATACATAGTAGAAATAAGGACCGTTCTAGGAATTTTGTTTACAATTAGCCGGTAGTTCCGATTAGCCATTTTATTTTACATTGTAGCTATAGGGGAAAAAACTGGGATTTATTTTGTGTTCCGAATAGGCAATATTTCCGATTAGCCGGAGTATACTGTATATTACTTTATTGTTTTTGGTAGTTTATTTTATCATATACTGAAATAAGCTACAATGTAACAGAAAAATCTAGTTTTCTTTCGTTATATTATCTCGGTACGGGTAACTTCTATTTGTAGAAAATTTAAAATTAGAGAAGATATCAAATTCACAAAAATTATTTTGTTATAACAATGTAAATAATTGCGCTTTTTTATTTTCTGAGTATTTCACAATACTATCACTACGTGGTGTTATTTGAAATATATCTTCATATTTTTAATCCTACAGGTATCGCAAACAATTACTCAGAAAACGAACGTAAGTAAATCGTTATTAATTTATACATTTTTCAATTTATTATCAAATTTAATGATATACGAACTAAAAGTAAAAGCAATACAATTTAAGGTAAAAATGTATATTTTTAGAAATAAAAGTAATGCACACCATTGACCATAATATATCCATAGTATGCTCATAGACATAGGCTATTACATAAGTTAACATCAACTCAGTTTTTGGCATCTCCCTGTCCTTGGTAATCTATTTCACAAAAAGTTAACATCAGCTGCATAAAATCATTGGCATTGTCAATGTCAGGGACAAGAGACTAGGCTTACAGCCACTAGCACTGGCCCTGACCCGGCCCTGGATAAACACAACTTACCCTGACACATGCCACAAGCCTCTGACAACTGTGTGTTGATATTGAACAGTGCAGTCTGAAATTGTTATTTTAGTCTTCAGGTATTAGGATTAAAAGATTAAATTGTACCCAATTCAAATTATACTATATGGCATTGCCATTGCCATAGGCAAATAAAGGTTCTATATTTAAAAATTAGCTTAAGATAATGAGAATTTCCTAAAGACAAACTATTAATATAAATAATTAAAGTAAATATTAAACTTTTAAATATAATTAGTGTACATTAACATTGCTTTATATTATAATATATTTATAAAACATCACATTTCAAAAGTTTTATCCAAAATTCAATATAATAATGAATATATTATATACAGTTTGCACATTCATGCCATCTACAAACCATATATTCAAAATTTTAATTTTAATTTATCATCAAATTAGTAACTGCTATGGGCCATAGTATGGCCTGGTATTGATATCTAAAAATAGTTTCAAATGATTGGTACACACTTTTTTAACTCTGCCATCCACCCAGTATTTTTAGAAATAAGATAATTATAGATAAAACTAATGCCAATGTCACACAGAATAAAACCAGATATCAATTACAAAAGATAATAACTTATAATTTACAAATTTAAAAGATATTTTTTAATAATATGTGATCAGTGGCCACCAGGCCACTGAGAAATATATTAAAATGCTTTTTTAAAAATATAATTCCATTATATTCATGTCAATATAGCTCAGATTCAACAATATTTAATCTAATTAGGCTCCAATTCCATTATATACTGGAATTATTATTACTTTATAAATATATGACAATGGGAAAGTGTCTTTTTTATTTGTTGTCTAGAATTGATGGCTTTTTTCAACTGCAGTTTATTTTATATATTAAGTAAGGTTTTTATCATATTATTTATTCTTTACTTTTAGCTGAAACATGCCAAAGGGAAAGTGTGTTTTGGGGATATATGGCTTAGCAACAAATCTTGCAAAGATTGGCTTTCTCCAAATGTATCATGGCTCCCATGCTTCTGGAAAAGTCAGGGAATTTTAAAATGGTCAGGAAAAACATAGAAAAGTCAGGGAATTTTGGTCAAGTTTGGTAATTTTCAAAAAAAGTTGTATATATTGTATAATACTTATATTTAAAAATGTTTGCCTCTTCCAGAAAACAATAACAATAGAAATAGATTTTATTTTTTGTACCAATAATTGTACATAATAAATTGTTTGTACCTAATAATCTAAGTAACAATAATTGCCTTTCTTTATATATATATGTATTGTATATGTTATGATATTTGTATAGAAGTTTTATCAACATTATTTATAAATAGAAGTAGGGTGTTTTTATATTGATATAATATTGAAACATAGTACATTATTAATTTCCTATTTTTATAATATTTGCTTACTCTTTCTGGATTTTTGGAAATATGGTCAGGGAAGACCCAGAAAAGTCAGGGGATTTTTTCTGAAATTCTATGTGAACCATGTGTATGCAATAATAAATCATTGGCATATTATCAAACCTGCAAGAAAACTATTTATGTAGCATCTTTTGGGAAAACATCACTGACAAGTCACAAAAAGTCCAAATCATATCAAGAAAAACATAAGACTGAAATGGAGAGGAAGATGAACTTACCAATTAGGGTTTTTTTGTTACCATTATCCAGTCAACCACAATTTATCATGATGATCTGAAACATCTTTGGACTATAGTCAAGAAGCTCTTGATTATATCTCATGGTCAAGCTACTTTGGAGAGGTCATTTTCTATCAATAACAACACTTATTGTACAAATCTTCATGAAAAGTCTCTTATTGCCAAAAGAGTTATCATTGACTATGTTAATCATGTTGGTAGTGTTCTAAATGTTCCATTAACAAGTGTTCTTCTTACTAGTTCAATTTGCAGGTAACAGCAGTATTTAGATTCACTTGAAACCAATAGAAAGCAAAATATTGAGAATTATTGTTTTACTGAACTGAAAGTGCTTAGGAGAAAAGATACAGCTTTCAGAAGCAAGATGAAGCCTTATTGAATGAATCATGGAAGTTTACTGACTAGGCAGAGGAAAAAGGCTCAGATAAACAGCTCATCATAAAATCAAATACCCTTTGGTGGTCTGCTTTAAAGACATGTGAGAATATTTCTCAAATAGACAAAGAAATTGAAGTGAAGGAAAAGGAACTGTTATATATGAAACAATAATTAAATATTTAATTCCATGACTATTTTTACATAGTGTTTACATTACTTGCTAAATTTTTTCAAACTGATATCATAGTGTTTACATTACTTATTACATTCATTTAAACTGATACCACCATGTTTACATTACTTACTACTTCATTTAGACTGATTTCCATGACTCATTTCAACTCAATTTATTATATCTTTTTAACTAAAGTAATTAACAATTTTGATTATGAATCACCCTATGGCTATAATGCTTTATATTGTTTACATTATTAGCAAATAACTGATATAATTCTATGACTGTTTTTACATAGTGTTTACATTACTACATTAGTGTTACATTATTAATATATTAAAAACGTGTTTAAAATTTTTTATTAGAAGCTTGTACTCTCATTATAGTTATGATTACACATTTAGCCTATTAAAAAACATGATTATGCACAATTTAATTGTTTAGATATTGATTGATTAAGAGAGTTCTGACAGCATTTTATATGCATATTATTTTTTTAACTAATGCATAACAATAAAAAATTAAACCAGAATCAAATCTTGTATATGGATGCCTATAATTGTAATAATAATTTGATTTTATAAAATTGTATATTTACTGAAAATATATTAATATTATCTAAATGTGTATGATAATTTAAAAAAATGATTTTTACTAAGAATTTGTAGCTTTGTTTTTTAGTTTTAAAATTGTTTTGCACTGTTGAATTAAAATATTAATGTATGATTTATATAAAATTAAGTTAATATTCATTATTTCAGGATATTTCTACTCTGTTTCATAATTTTTATGATTATGTTATGTATTGAATTGTGTTTTATACTCATAAGTGCAATAGAATTTCCCTTTTAACTTATATTGTACACTTTGTTTCTTTTAAACTATGCTATGCATGTACACTGTGTTTTTGGCTTCCAGTTGTTATTTCATCTATAAGCAGCGTGTGTATATACATGGAAGAAGCAAATAACTTGTATTTCTATGAAGACCAATCTTGCTTTGAACCCCACCACCCCAATGAAGCCTACAACCTTAACATGGACCATTTCAATAGTGCAGCATCCTACTATCAACACCCTGGAAACTATCAGCCCTACTATGGTGGACAGTACCAAGTTCCCACCGTCTTTACTGAAAATGACTCTGTAGGGTGGACAGGGATGGAAAATAACGTTCCAACTAGCAATAATTCTGCAGTTGGTGGTAGTAAGAAGCGAGGCAGAGGAGGATTCCGTGGTGGTAGTGGAGGGAGTCGTAGTTATCAAGGCAACCACTATACAAGTCATCATCAGGATAATGTGACAGGATTTGCGGAGGATGAATCTGCCTTTTTCAACTGGCGGGGAGGTCAGAAGGGTGGTGGTCCATCTCAGTCAGAAGGGGGTAATACCTGGTCTCTGCCGTCGTCTACAGGTTTCCAGGACTGTCGATTGAGTCATCCTACTGAACCAAAACCACAGTGGTTCCATCAAAGCTCTGGTGGTGCTAGTAGAGGGAAACCAGGTAGTGGAGGACGCAAATTCCGTGGTGCGAGAGGTGGTGGCGGAGGTGGAGGACCCAACAAATGGCACCAAGGAGGAGGGAAGAACTCAAACCGGGGGGGTGGAGGTTCCACAACTATTTCTGGAGGAGGAGGTGGGCAACAGCAGTCATCATCATGGAGGTCTGGGCCTAAACAGAGAGGAGGAGATACAGCTAGAGGTTTACAGCAGTCAGATCTCGCATCTACAGACTCTGTGGAGGCAGTGAAACACGATGATGATGGTGGTGTTGGTGGTGATCAAAATCAGAAACGCCCAAGTGATCCTGTACTTTCAGAGGTTAGTTGAAATTTCTAATATTAGTATTTTAGTATTATCAACAGACAGGACAATAGACATCAAACACTATAAGACTGACAATCTAACATTTCACTGTGTAATTAATCGATTACTTTTAGCTGCTAAAATTGTTTATCTTCAACTGTGAGTAAGGATGTAACACTTTATTTAGTAGTTTTATGTAGACTTTATTTGGAATATGAAAATCCTGCCTGATCAGATATATTTACTCGACACAATTTAAAAATCATTCTAAAAGCTATATTCTCTAATGATTCTGGTAACAAATTAATTTTTGATAACAATCTGTATAATCTATATAAGAATGTGGGTTTTAGGTGGCTATAGTTAAATCTTTTTATCTGTTTGAAAATAACCCTTTGCCTTAGTTATCATGTCTTATATTGGATATCAGTTTTTTGTGGAATACCATCGGATATAGATTGTATTATATGATATATTGTCTGGAATACATATTGACGTTTGGTTGTATTCGATTGTTGTTTTACTTTAAACAATATTGTTATGTAAAACGTGTTATAAGCATATGATAATGTTTTGAGATTTTAATATTTTATATGCTCGTATTGCTTTTTATACTTATAGGAAGAATATTTTCCTGACTCAAAACAAATTCAAGCGAAATTCCGGGGGCACAGCGATGAAAATCAGCGAGGTAGGATTACGTTTTCTCTTTCTGAATATTTTGAAATTTGAATGGCTGATATCTAATGACGTACACTTTGATATTTTCTGTAAATTGAATAATAATGAATAAATCTTTCAAAGTAGTCTACACCCCTCCATGAATCCATGTATATACATGATTGATTTATATATAATGTAATAAATATTAGCAAAAAATATGAATTTTAACTGTCATAATAATATCTTTTAAATAAGCTTATTTTTTCACGCTTGTTTAATAAATTTGCAAGAATTTGCCAGTTTATAAAACTGGCAAATTTTTATTTTTAACGAGTTTTAGTAGACATTTCAAATGACAGAAACTGTGCTACTTTGTTAGAGACTTTTTTTGGCTTCTTTGTGGGATTTGTTTTAATTAATGTTATTATAAATGTTGTTTATATACGTGAATTATACATTAATTTTCTTGCCAGAATAATGTGGACACCCTGATAATCGGAACAATTATAAATAGTATATTCTTATATGATTTTAACTTTATTTCGTGTTAATTATTATAATTAGCATTTATATGCGCGTCATGCATATTATAGGCCCTACAGAAAATGCTTGATGAACTCATTGAACAAATATGTTTTGATTCAGTGTTTAGTGCACACTAGGATTCAAAGAGCAACGTCGATATATTCCTCAAAGTAAATCCTGATCACTACGTTAGATTATGTGTCTCTCTTTCTCTGTCTATTACAGACACCCTGGTACGACAACTCACCAACAACCAGTACGAGTGTATGGTATGTTTCGGGATAATCCGACACCACGTGGCCATCTGGCACTGCGACAACTGCTTCCATGTCTTCCACCTCTACTGCATCAAGAAGTGGTCCCAATCCATCACTACTGAGGCCAGGGAGTCAACAGCAGCAGCTTCGGGCAACGGTGGGACAAGTAATGGTGGACCAAATTCCCAATCTGGTAGATACCAATAGTTTTCTTTATAAAACTTAAAAATTTTGGGGACTTCAAGCTTAGTAGGATTATTTTTCGTTATATTATTGTTATTAATGTTATATTAATGACGACTGATTATTACAAATTTCACAGACTAAATTGAAATTTAGTCAACATTCATACTGATTGAATGCTTAAAAATAAAATACAACTAGTTTTAATGAATTATAAATATTACTGTAATATTTATAATTCATTAAAATACAAATAAGTAATTTACTAGGGCAGGCAGTTGGTTTAATTAATTTACAAAACGAGAATATAGTCAATGGAGATACATTTATTTATACTGCAACGTATGTTACGCTATAAATTAATGTTATTTTTATTGCTTTGTTTTGGTTTTGTAAATAATTAATTAATTCACTTATATGTATATCATTCGAAAAATAAAAGGTAAAGCAATCATTTTTAAAGGTAGGTAGTAGAAGTAGAATGCCGGTGTAAATATAAGATATAATTATGTGTCTATAGATGAACTCCTTTTGTAACTCCCTCTACTAGGTGGAAATGGCGCTATCTCCCTTGACAACGCCGAGGTGAAGTTATGGCGATGTCCGGCCTGCCAAAAAGAGCACTGCACGGGTGATCGGGGCTTCCAGTACACCTGTTTCTGTGGGAAGTTGCGTGACCCGGACTTCAAGCCGCAGTACACGCCGCACAGTTGTGGGGAGTTGTGCGCCAAGGAGCGGGAGACCCACTGTCCACATCCCTGTAACATGTGAGTTCATTCATGTATTCAGAATTTAAGAGATTTCATAGAAATCACAAAGAATCAGTAAGTTCTTAAAATTAAATGAAACTTTGTATTTTTCCAACAAATTTGTAAGGATGGATAATTGGTTCAAATCTATTTTAAAAATATCCTGGATATAATATATTAAATCTCAATACATTGTAATATTGCGAGCATTAGTTAATTTCATGATATTACGGAATTTCTTTCGTTTATCATTTTATTGCTTCATAAATAATTTGCGATTTAATATGACATGTTGTAAATGTAAGGGCTATCTATTGAAGCGCGTTCAGTTTTGTTCTTTTCTGACATTTTTACTGGTACTCGTTTCTAAAGCATAACTTTGTTTACAAATTTCATTATAAATTAATCAATTAATTAAGGCTTTTAGCACCCAAAATGTCAGATTTCAGTAATAGTCAATGATTCATTGTATAGTCAAATAAACAATTGCAAGATTAATGGACTATAAAGAGATATACCATCGGCTTCAATTTAAAAAGGCTTAAGCCGATTTTTCTTATTTTATGGGTAACTGTAAACGTCTTTGTAAAAATGTTATTATGTTGAATTTTTATTTTCATACAGTCATAAAATATTATAATTATTATAGTTCTTTATAAGGTTAGGTTCTTAAGGAAAAACTAATTGAAGCCTTTCCTATAAACATAAACAGTTTAAATACGCTTTTTATCGCTGACAATATAAATTGCAGAGGTTTGGCATGATATCCTCTCTCCTCCCATCAGCCTCTGCCATCCTGGCCCCTGCCCGCCCTGTGAAGCTACTGTCTCCCGTGCCTGTCACTGCGGCAGCACCACTGTCACACTCCCCTGTAGGAAGGCGGCATCTGTCCATTGTGAAGCGGCATGCAAACGGGCCCTCAACTGTGGTCAACATCTTTGTCAAAAGCGCTGTCATGAAGGCGCCTGTCAGCCCTGCCAAGAGACTATCGACCAAGGTGAGCTAGTGGTCAAGGTGGCTCGATATAATTTATAAACGCTTTGCATGTTTGAGTTCGAATAATAATGATGTAATGTTAAATATATAATGTATAAATACGCAAATGTATGTTATCATAAATAATAAAATAAATCTTGTGTAATATATAAATTTTATATTACTGTAAATAATCAAAGTAAATAATACAATTAGTGTAACAAAAATACAATGATAGTGTAAATAATACACTACTGAACACCATGTTATATTCCTAAATTTGTAATTTTAAATCTATAACTTTAAATGGTTTTCTGGCGAATATTTTTCAATTTTCGTTTTATCTGTGTTCACCATATCGGTGCTGATATACATATTACATAACTTCTCAAGTAACTTCAATACTATTGAAATAAATATGTGAACTACATTCTGCACTTATTCTAAACATAAAACCCCTAAAATTAAAACGTTACCAAATATAAAAGTATGAATAAGAACTATTCAGCATCCTTATTTCTTAATATTCAGTGTCATGCTATTATATAATAATGTTATGTGTAAATCATGACAACAGAGCTCTTGTATATTATTCTAATTATTTATCGGTGTCCTTCATTAAATATAATACAGTTAGGGTTTAATAATAATATTAGCGTTTCTTTTATTGTACTAATGTTTGGTAGACACGACACAATAATAGTTTATGATTAGTAATATAATTGAATACTTTTCTCTGTTTATTGCTCAGTACCACTGAGAGAATTATTAAAGTAATTATAAAATATGATGGTGTATTATTAATTATTGTTAATTTAACAATTATTGACTTGCTTGATCTTCATTAATACCTATAGTCATATTTGCCGTTATGCATGTCCTTTAACTGTAGCAGTAGTTACGTAAAAACATAGATCTTTTGACGTAGTTTAGGAATATACCTACTAAACATAAGCTTATTGCAGGCATTAAACCAGTTCACTTTGGGTGTATATCGTGATTTGTGTACCTTTTAAATATAACAATATGCGTTATTATTATTTGCGCAAATTACTTCTTTTTGCTTCTAAATAAATTTAGCTGCAGTCGCTCAATCCAATATTAAAATATACTTCAGAAGAAGATAGTAGCCTGTTTAATGCTTTGTCTTCGATTTATAAAAGTATAATACATAATTACATTTTATTATATATTTTAATATTTAATTCAATCAAACGGAAAATGGCCACTTCGAGTATTATTATACAAGGTTAATTATTGGAAATGGAGTCTTATTTATAAGCAAATTTTTCTATTTTGATTTCTTGCTTCTTTTTCTTTATTTATTTTTTCTAACTGAATTTCAACAGATGTTATTTATTATGATTTTTACTAAAATTTTTAATATAAATTTTGTGCAGGGGAAATAATTGTATCTTTTAATTAGTAGAAATAGTGTCTAAAAAGTTAGAATACAGGCTTCATTTTTATATAAAATTGAGGCATTCCTCCCTACTCCTTCTCCTAGACTGCCACTGCGGCCAAACAAAACGAACCGTGCTGTGTGGTAGCAGTGACTCCTTCGTGCGCGGCTTTCCCTGCCAACGCCTCTGTAACCGACAACTGGACTGCGGCCAGCACCATTGTCAGGACCTCTGTCATCCCGGACCCTGTCAGTCCTGCCCACGACTCCCGAACAATGTCACACACTGTCCCTGTGGCAAGACTAAACTCTCTCAACTCGTAAGTCTCTTTCCTTCATTCTCTTTTCCTAAAAATACAACAGAGTAGATGTGGCTAGCCACTTGTATATTTCTAGGGCTCAAGACATGTAATGTGTATTATTTTAATATATTACTTTGTTTAAACATGTTAGACCTTTTGACATTATAGTTATATGTAGTGCAGTATCAATATGTGGTGCAATTCTTGGAATCATGTCGATGTGACTATTTTCTATTTTTAGTTGTGATTTCTACTCTAATGTGTACCTACTCCGCTTTCCAGTTTATACTGTGTGTTCAGATTTTAATGGATAGTTTGAAATAGATAACAGCTTGCAGTATATCATGCACTTTTAGAGGTCATATTGTGTTATTTTACTTACATACACCTCACGTGTACATAAATTTGTGTAAATTTAACAGTGTTTTGCGTTTATCTGATAACTGTAAACTGACACTATTTTATATTGTATTCTATTATGTATTTGGAAACGAATTCTCTTTAATTTAAATTTATCATCTTAACCCTTTTAATCTATTTTAGAATAAATCAGCACAGCTTAAAATGTCTACAAATCGCTGTATTAATGAATTCCGCTCTTAATCTTCAGCCATTGCTAGATTCACTTACCGTATTTCTCCGCGTATAAGCCCCCCCCCTTCTTTGAGCCTCAAAAATGTTGATTTTTGTATGACCCACGTATAAGCCCCCCCCCTCCTTAATACAAAATCTTCTAATATTAAATATTATAAGTATATTATATTTAACCAGTAGTAGAGGAGGAGTAGCTCGAACTCAGTCACTGACATGGGGGGGGGGGAGTAGTCTCGACCAATCACGATCGAATACGGTC
>JAYRBW010131800.1:0-38218 GCA_036023295.1 Invenusta paracnida
AGAAAATAAGAGAAAAATGAAACCTCATGGGTAAAATTTATTTTCTACATCAAATATCAGAAAGGGGTGGGGGGTGCGACTAATACACGAGTATAAGCTTTTTGGATTTTATGAAGTCAAAAATGGGGGGTGCGGCCTATATGCGGTATATTAAAATTTTTAAACATTTAATAAAATTTGAATTTCATTGTCTGTTTTCTACTGCAAATGAAAAATTATATTTTCTTTTATAATTTTGACTATCACTCTTGTAATACACTAGTTAATAATTGATAAATTTACTCAACACCGACTCTATATATTTTTCTGCAGATATTTCAAGACAGTTCTTTTTAGAATGCTAGATGATGAAACAAAAAAATACGAGACTGGGCATATTCGAAAGCTGCAGGATGAACGAGTCTTTACTCAGAAGAAGACCTTTACAAAGTGGATCAACAGTCATCTAATTAAGGTGAAAGATATATATTTACGTAATTCTTCTCTGATACAATTGTAATTTAGTTTGATCATGTATAATTATTATCTACAAGAAGTATTTGGAGCTGTATTTATGATTTAAGAATCAATTCATTTTCAAGTTATATATTGTGTGATTTCAATGTTAGTTATATCTTTCAGTATATTTATGAATCTCTACTGCTGTCGTATAGTTGAACAGTATGGTTATGGTCTGGTTGAGCTTTAATGCCTAGTTATTTTAGTTTAAGTACGTTTAATTACATCAAGAAAAATATTGTTTAAAGATGAATATCAAACGGTCAATGCATAAATATTAATTTAAAGGAGATAATTTTTCATATCATGTATTAGGGTGAGTAAATTTTACGATTTATTCGCGATTCTATACATATTTTAAGTATTATGGGAGAGAAGATCATGCATACTATAGGCCTATAAGATAAATCCATTTTTGGTATTTAGTTCGATCAATACGTATTACTGATTTGTATACGATTATTAATACAACTTTGTGTTAATATTTATACATAAACGCAATATGTAAGTTAAGATTTTGGATTATTACCTCGTTTGTTTGAATCTTTATTCTTCTGCAGGACAACTTGCGAGTGAACGACCTATTCACTGACCTTTGCGATGGCAAAATTCTTATGCGGCTCATGGAGATTATCTCAGGGGAGCGGCTGGGCAAGCCGAACAGAGCTCAACTTCGGGTTCAGAAGGTTGAGAATGTTAACAGGGCACTCACTTTTATCAAATCCAAGGTCAGTTGTAGTTACAGAGTTACCTATTCCTCATTTTTTATTTTTTATTACAGGCAGTTTAAAAACATTACTGGATTATCTATATATTTTTCTAAAATATTAAAAAAAAGAATGAGTGTAAATGGTCAAGTATCACGAAAGTATTATGCAAACATATTTAATACGTCTTTGTCTTCAATATTATAAATATTTATAAAATGCTGTGCATGGTATTATTGTTTAAACATATTGCTTGAATTCTCGTTATTTATGTACAATTTATGAATATATAGTTACTGGTTTTACTATTTATGATAATTTGCAACCTTTTGCACATTACATAGATAAGAGTAAATACCTATGATATTATACTGAGTTTAATTTAATTACTAATTTACTTTTACGCAGTTTTAATCAGATGCTTTTGCGTTTAAACAAAAAGAATGGGGCTATCCATATTTGTACTATATTTATTCATTATTTTATTTTTTTATCATCATTGTATTTATACTTACTTGACAATCATTATTAATATGAAGTAGAATATAATATAGATTCAATACTTTTAAAACCGTTGTTTATTTAGGAATATATTTTATGGACACAACATTTCTACGTAGCCTTATAAACATATGGTTATTATTTAGACTTCCTTTATTTTTATTTGTTTATTTTTTCTTTTAAAGTAGAACATTTTGTTTAATATATGATTATACATATACATAAAGTGATTTCTATTCTGATTATATGAATACCGATTATCATATCAATGGAATTTTTAGTAATATTTTTTTGCAAGTTGCCTAGAACCTAGAATGTTTAATGTTAAATAGTAACTAAGCTTTAGTGAAATAAAAAACGGAATATGGAAGCATAACTTAAGTTTCATCAAATATTTTCTTTGGATATTAAATAGTTGATTTTTTTAATTCATTTAATGCCGAAAAATGTGTTATTTGTAAATTGATACGAGAATCTTGTTTTAACCCTATCAATTCTGGACTTTTTTGCGCATCCATATTCAGGGGGGAGGGGTAAAGTTTTGAAACATAAAAATAATAAAATTTTTAAATATTATATATAAAAAAAAATATTTTTTGGGAAAAGTAGCTGAAGCTTACATCGCTCCATTTGTATATTTAAACATTACTAAAAAATACGGTATAGTAGACCACTTTAAGCCCCCATCTCCCCGTCCCCGGCATAAATATAATTATGGTTAATACACGATGCAAGAATAATAAATTTGACGACATTTATTTTAGTATAAATTTATACAAAGTTTTTTAATTTTAAATTTCTTTCTTTTGAACTAACATCTTTGTAAAAATTGTTCGTCATGTTGTTTCACGTATTAGTGTATTTGTTTGTATAGCCAATACTTCATAAGTGTTAACATTGTTCTGTCAATGGCATTGTTAACTAACTATTATTTACTATTTATTATAAATCGAACTTCTTTGACATAGTCTAAATCTATTTCTGGGCTGATTATTGTAAGCAAGGTGCAAAATCCGCTAAAGAATTTATGTTGCTGCCTAGATAGCGAAAGACGAATTATGATATTAATTTGTTTCTACATTTATTTTATCATTCTGTTGACACAGCTACGTACCTACATTATATCTTAAATAATACTGTTGACTTCATAGTTCATTAGCAGCAATTTTCATGCGATCTTATCACGACAGTGGAATGGCAACCATTTTTTAAGCAGATTACACTCTTATTCATTTTGTATTAACAATAATAATGATTTACTTCATACCGCATCTTTTGGATTTTTGGTATAATTGTTATGTATTAAGGGTAATTATAGTGCACTATGATTTAAATCGGCTTATAATAGGATTCATTTTGACGGTTTTGAAATATTTAACATTCTTTAAATATTCAATTTTTACGTAGCATATTATACTGTATGAATATACATTTTAATTTAATCAACATAAATTATACTTGTTTAGATAGTATAGAATTCACAAGTTAATATTCATATTGCACTTTATGTATTCTGTAAAGTTTTGCAGAACATCACCAATTTGTGTAGACAATCTTATGCTGGGCCGTGTATGCGCTTACAAATCCTACTTATTTACCTTTTGTTTGCTACTATAGTTCAGGGCGCACAGTAGCTCTATTGTCTGGTGACACTATAGTTAGTCTATCTGTTTTATTCTACACTTATGTATATATAAAAATATTATACAGCCATTGAGGTGTACCAACTGAATTTTTGAGTCTGAAATAGCGAGTACAAACTGGAGTGAGCATTGAATACCATACTGGTATGCTCAGATAGCTTTTGTAAAAATAAGACTATATTTAATAATTAAAACCAGTTTTGTGATTTTTTATACTAACTATATAACAATTGCTATGTCTAGCCTTTACGTAGAGGTCTTTTATCAAAGCTGTATCATGTCTGTATTGTGTTACTTACTAAGTAATATCTTATTAATTATGAAAGGTGTAAAATATTGACTCGTATTGCCAGGTTAGACTTATTTTTTACTAACGGTTCCACCTAAGTCATTCTTCAGACATGTTGTGATGTATTTTATTTACTTCTTACAAAATAGTATTGTTTTTTTGAATTCATCTATTTAAACGTTATTATTAGTATAATTTGGGTATTAAAAAATGATTGGTTGATTGAATTGCTACATAAATACGAGTATGTGTTTTTTATGAATTATATCTGGTAGAATATTATTAATTTAGACGAACTATCATATAAAGCATTTAATATCATTATTTAATATATATTGATTTATATGTATTTCTGTGATATATAGCCTTTTGAACTTAGTCTTTTGCACCTGTTTTGTAGTATGTTTATTTAATTATGTATAATTATGATAATTGAATATATTACAGCATTAACTTTATATTCTCACAGTTCAATATAGTTGAACAAAACTATGTATAATGCCATCTGATATAACCTTGTGATATATTAAAGATTTTTCTTAGAATATTGGGACTTAACTGGGTAAATCACAGTTTTTCTCAAGACGTATAATAACTCTAAATAAATTATTAACTGTTAAATACAGGTATTTTTGCACTCATTTAATGCCTTTGTATTGTTTTCAATCATATCCTATTTCACCACTTTGATTCTGATATCACATGGTTATACAAACAAAGTTATATTATAATTGAAATTGTATTCCAGGTCAATCTCGAGAATATTGGTGGTGAAGATATTGTCGATGGGAGCGAGCGTCTAATTCTCGGTTTAATATGGACAATCATCTTGCGGTGGCAGATCCAGGCCATTCAAATGGAGGAGGTGAGCTGTTTATATGTTATTTTCACTGCACTGTGGAATCACTCGCTACTTCTAGGTTAAGATGATGAGATAAATTTTGAATGTATTTGAACAAAACGTATTAATTATATAGATTCAAATAAAAACACAAAAATAATATTTCACAAATGTTTAACCCTTCTTTTACTTATAGTATACATGTAATAATCATTATTACATGTATTAAAGGTATTTAATTATAATGATTTACTCGTCATAATGTTTTTTTGTAAATTAATGCCTTTATAGGTAAATTGTTTTTCGTAACATTTAATTTAGTTAATATTTTTGGCAGTTTTTGCAGGAAGATTGGATGATAAGTTGAAATATTTAAAATGCTTGATGATAGTCAAACGTAGTTTGTGGAATTAAAAAATAATAATGCTACACATTAATAGTGGAATAACTAATTACGGGTTTAAGTGTCGTTTAGTATTTTTTTCTGAAATTATCTACATAGTATAATACAAAAAAGAATTTTTTTACTAACTCAGAAATCTGAATAAATATTTTCATTTAAATGTATTAATATTACTTAAATTCTTACAAATTATAATGACACTAGCTTATTTGTTTAATTTAGAATTTTCTAAAACCCTTTTTTTCAGTTTCAGGTGACGAACATAGTGTCTCCTAGTTATATCTATTCTATCGAAACGTAGAGGTGGTTTTTCAATTGAGTTTATTGTTCTCTCTCATTATTTATTGTTGGTTTTTGTTGCAATTTAACAACATCGGTGATTTTTCTTTTCAGATTAGTTATATAACTTCATTGTGTAATTAAAAAGATATTAAACTTTATAATTAAATTGGAATTATGTGACTATTCAACAGTAATTATTGAATCTATTATTATTAGTCGTTCGCTTACTTATTTAAATACAATAATAATATTAATTAAATAAATATATAATTATTTAAACGGTGAATAGTATTGATTCCCTAGTGCCCTTTTCACTTATGATTGAAAGTTCAGGCCGCTTTAGCAAATTATATTTGAGTGATAATTTACGTCCCAGAACGAGCAAGAACCCGGTACCAAGCGGTCAGCCAAGGATGCCTTGTTGTTCTGGTGTCAACGCAAGACTGGCGGCTACAAGGGGGTGGACATCAAAGATTTCCAGCGATCCTGGCGCAATGGGATGGGTTTTAACGCTCTCATTCATGCTCACCGTCCTGATTTGGTCGACTTTGATAATCTGATCCCGGAGGAGAGGGCTAAGAACCTTAATGCTGCCTTCACCATTGCTAATGAGCAGCTGGGTGTGGCACGCCTTCTCGATGCTGAAGGTGACGTTTAATATATATTTATATATAGGGTGAGCCAAAAGTCATGCAGTATGGCAAAAAGACAATAATATGTGATAACTAATGTATTACAATCAAGCAGCTGATTGATAAGATACATTGTTTTTAGCATACAAAAAAACCAGACTCACACGTTGTAATTTGTAACCGATTAATTAATTAATCTTTTCTTAGAATTTCCAGTTTAGTTTTAACTGGTTTCTCTTTTTAGATATACCGTCATTGTTTTAAAAACGTGATTTACTTTTTATACTGTAAGTATACCTACTTGCAAATATACTTGATTGTAATACATTAGTTAGCACATATTGTCGTTTTGCCCATACTGAGTGACTTTTGCCCCCCTGTATTATGTATTATGTCAAAAGTTTCACAGATTAGCTTTATGATTATATTAATATTGTGTTTTATATCGTGCTACGTATCATAGAGTAATATAAGGTATGCAAGTATATAATAAATAAAGATATATAAGTATATAATTTTTTACTCTAAGCTACGTATAATATAATAATATTAAAAAGCGTTTATTTAAGATAAATCTATACGTACTTAAATGATAACCATGTATGTACATTACAGTGGTGCAGGCAGTGGAATATAGTGATGGTATTACACAATAATTTATATATTTTCTACATTTCTTTTGTATATAACCTACAATAAAACTGTTAAAACTAATTTATAATTTTTTGTACGTGAATTCACCTTATACATAGGTGATATGTACCGCGGGATAGATAATATCATACGCGGGATAGGTATTTATTATTTGTTTATTATTAATTTTATTTATTATTATTAATATTTTATGTTTATAATTCATTTATATTATTACGTATTATTATAATTAAAAAACAAAATATTAGAAAAATACAAATTAAAGTAACTGTATCCAAACAATATGAAAAATAAGAAACAATTAAACAATACCCTATGGAAAAATGTTTTTAATTGACTATTTCAATCATTTATATAACTTAATTAACATTTTAATTGTTAATCGTTGTATTTTAAAATTTTATTACATAATTATATGCTTAATTATTATGACCAATGTATTAAAGAATTATAGGAATCACAAGATATCCTTTAGGATAATCCTTTATATCTTGTACAGGAACTTTTGAAAAAAATTTGAAGGATGTCTTTTGGGTCTTTTAGGATGCAAAGGATATCCTAAAACAATTTTTGGATCCTATAGGATACACAAGATATTAAAGGATTTTTAAAGGATTCGCAGGAATCTGTAGGAATTTCCGATCGGTGTAGCAACTTGATTGATGGAATATCATTTTAGTTCATATAGCTAAATTACAATCCATCGATCTGGCTATTGAGGCATTGTTATAATGCAATACCACAAAATAAGCTGGATATATATATATGCACTGAAATATAACAGGAGAATATCCTATAGAATAAATGGTGAATTTAGAAGAAGATGGTAAAGTCTCTAATCTTCTTGTTGAGCATTCTTTAAAATGAAATATATGTTTAATACTAATGTATACATATGTATAATATACAAAAAGTATATAATTTGTATATTAATTATGATTTTATATAACAAAAACACATTAAGAATATCCCGAATAATAGTAGATTTTAGAAAAATGAAGCATTTTTACAAACTACTGTTTAGTAGACAATAAAAAATAAATGAATAATTAAACTTACACACTCTTAACATATATACTTTTATTCTATTTGATTAAAAACATCCTGAAAATGATATTCGTCTGTGGTTTAAGTTTACACTGGAATACTAAATATCAAATCTAATTTAAAAAACTGAATTACTAAGTAAAAGAGTACAATCATTTCCCATTTTTCAGGAATACTTTAGGGTGCATAATTAGTAACAACTATCTACAAATATAGAGCTAGGATTTATGAAAAGCACAATAAGAAAATATCTAGAAAACATGAGCGTATATGTAACATTTATCACAAAACAATTTTATTCGATTTTTGTCATTTTTGCATTTTTAGTCACTTCTGAACGGTATACTAAAATTATTTCACTATAACTTTACGCTTCAACAAATTCTTAAAAATAATACTAACAGTATTTTGCCAGACAAGTACCTAACGTTTAAATTTAAGTTATCCTAAAGACTAGAAAGTTAATATGAAATCCAATCATCTATAACTATTTTAAATTAAAAAAATACACACAGAATATGGTTTTCCAAAATATTTTGAGTTATGTTGAAATGAATACAATTTTTAAATTTAAAATTATAAATTAAGTAAACACCGGAATTGTTTAAACCAAAATATGATATATTTAAAATGACTGAAAATATATTATATACGTCAATATTTGTGGCTTTTTCTGAAATTAATTAAAATCTTGTTCATTTTAAACTAATAAATTTGTCTATATATGACTCAAAATATAAAATATCACGTGAAGACGGAATACAAAAAAATAGATTTAAAAAATGTATTATGAAATTAAAGTTTATTCAGTATTTATCTCTTTTTAAACAAAATATGAACACATACAGAAAACATCTTCTATTTTTTGCATTATAAACAGATACTTATAGCGAAATCAAATTAATAATTAAAGATATTTTTAATTTGTAAATCAGTAATAAATTAGTAATATTAATATGTAGAGAACATGCAAATACATATATAATAACTTTATAATATTCCAATTATTTGTATATAATATAACTTATACATCCATAAACCCATATGCTTATGAATCATATTCAATTCTTATCATACCAAAAATTATATGAAAGGTGCATGATAAATCAAAATAAATTTTCAATTTGATAGATTAAAAAAAAATAGTTCCAAAATTTACTACTTTGCAAACCTCTTTCCCTGCTTGAGACGCTTGGGGTTTAAATATAGAATGAGTGCTCTATTTTTTCGTCAAAAGTATTTAGAAAAAATAAATTCAATTTTGTTTTGGCGACTATATTAATATTATTATTAATGTTATAAATATTTATTAATACAATTTTTAAGAAAAATTTATTTAATTATCAATTAATAACTAACAATTGCACTTGAAAACTTTTTTTAAATGTTTTTAAATGTAACAATTTTTATTAAATTCTTGAATACTATAATTTACTTTGATTTGAACATGATTAAAACTTCAATTTTAAATTTTATTTTGAAAATATACCTGTCTATAAAGTAAAAACCATTTAAAATTTTTTGAAGTAATCAAAATAAATTTATTTGAAAAATTGACCGAGCTTTTGATGTATCTTCACATCGTAATCATGGTGAGAACACATAAACAGCAACAATAAAAGTCTTATATACAGAGAGAAGAGCGTCAAAGTTACATAATAAAACTAATAAATAAACAAGTAGTGAGAGAAAATCATAAAATAGACTTAATAAGACATTTGGTTATACTGCCATTGACATTAAAAAATCCAGCATTAAGATTGAAAGAGTTGTCTTTATGAAAATTAATAAAAGCGGCTTCAAGTATACGCCTCACTTTTTGATTACTAGAATTATATAAAATAGAAGAAGAATTAAAATCAATAACATGATTAGAATTAGAGGAATGGACAGCAAGAGCGTTGTTAAAATTACAATTAACAATAGCAGATAATTGTGTTCTTTAATGCGGATGAATAAGTCACGGCCACTCTCACCAATGTAAAATTTATCACAATCTTTAAAAGGAATTTTATAAACACCTATCTTAGATTTAACTTTAGGGACATTAATTGCCCAAAAGTTCGGTCAATTTTTTAAATAAATTTATTCTAATTATTTCAAAAATGTTCAAGTGGTTTTTACTTTATTCTTTCCTCAGTGACATTACTGTTTTAATCTACTCATAACTGTCTATGTAAATATGGAAAACATTTCGATGACAACATTTATTCAAAAAATTTATCGAGACAAAATACACATGACGTTTTAATTTTTTAATCCATCATTGCGTTATAAATACATAATTTCAAAATATAATAGTGATCAAACTTTTTTTAGTTTATGGATATGTAGTGTTATAGACATGTTTTACGTAGGATATAATACCGTAAACATATTAGAATATTACAATTTTATTTTATTGGATACATTCTTAGTGTGTCGATGCTTGTTTTCCTTTAATTCTATTGATACCGGATTTTATTGCACTTCTGCGATCATTCCCCCCCCCTCCCTCCCCTGTTATTTTTAAATTTAAAAGGAGAGTAACTTTTTGAAACTTTGCATATGCAGTTAAACAAAGCTGTTTTGTAACATATTCCTAATAAAAAAGTGGTCCAGTTACTTTTTTTTTATAAAATATGAATAAAGTATATTTTATTTCAATTTTTTATTACCCAAAAATTACAATTTTTTTCATATTATTAGCTCGGAAAATTATTTGTATTGAACTTATAATAATTTATTATATAAAACTAAGTTGTACCCTATTCACAATTGTATTGACTTCCTGAAGATATATTCATTTTTTATATAATATTGAACAAATATTTAGAAAAAAATATTTTTGTCATTTTTTACCAAAAGGTGCCTTATTAAGACATGGTCACGTGATGACCTGTTTGAGTGCACAATAGTGAACATAACGCTAAAAGTAAAAAAACTATTCTTCAAAAAAGTTACGAAAATTAGATTGCTCAATTTGCTTATATTTAAAAATCACCGCAAAATTCCCTTCCCAATATAAATAGTGTTAACACACGTTTAAATTTCTTCAGTGATTTATTAAAATATATGTTTTAAAGAAGTACATATATCTATAAATTCATAAATGTTTCCAAATAAAATCCACTTATGATATATACATTTAGTGTTAGTTTCAAATCACGTAATCACTTTATGGTTAAAGCCTGCAGAGGTTTTAATAAAATGCAGTAGGAAATAGTGATGAAAAATATATTATATTATACATATCTTATGTTATCTTACATATGTCTGTAATTTTTTTGTGTAAAAAATAAAGTAATTTCAAATTTATTAAAAAAATGCAAAAATTGTAAATAATTTCAAATTTCAATGATATATCAAAGAACTTTCAAATTAGTTTTAAAGATAACATTAAGGGTTGTAAGAAATATATTTAAAATTCCTTTCAAATAATATTGTAAGAAATGCAAAAAAAATTAAAGCAATTCTAAGAATTGTAAGTTTCATAACACTGCAGGGAAAGTTTACAGGAGTCTGCAGTAGGTAAGTTTTAATTTAAACTGTTTGATGTTTTAAATAAAATTACTGAAATTGTAGGTTAACTTTTATTGTAAGTACGCTATAAGTCCATCGCTTATATTAAATAATATTCACGTTTTTTCCCACTCTTTGGAGTAAATTTCAAATATCAACTTAAGCAACGAAAACAGCTTGAATACAAAAATACTATCTTACTATAACATTTTTAAATTATCAAAACATCTCTCGTTTATCAGAAATTATATTAATTTTTCGTCTACTTCAATATTAGAAATTTACTTACTAATCGACAGGTTGTGCCTCTTTTCATGGATTGGTCCATATATAAAGGTATAGCAGAAAAGAGTCATGCATACATTAATAAAGTAGTAACATAAAATGGTTTATTTACAATACAAATAAAGACGGAATACAAAGTTTTTATTGTTAAAATAGAAATTCAATAAAATATCCCTATGAAATATTAAACTTGACACATAGCTATTTACTGTGATTGTTAACTATCAAATGATCGGCCAGTTGATTTTGATTTAAAAAACCATAACAATTAATATAAATTCCGAATATTGTATAACGATATGATTCGTGTCTTTTTGTAATTTTATTACAAAATGTGTCGAATATTTATTAAATGCATATATATTGAGTTTAACAGTTTACAAAGATAACATTATACATTGATAATATAGAAAAACAGTGTAGATAGAAGTTTGTATATTTTATTATATTATGAATATGTAATTACATTTTTGTAAATTGTTCTCGCATTATATGTAACACATGTATTTATTATATTTATTTGAAATAATATTTATCTTAAGCCTGACAATGTGTACAGAAATACATGAAATATACATATATATATATATCACTTTACAATATTTAGATTTTCTTTTTTATACTTTATAAATTTAATTGGTTATTTGTTTTCACTTTTATGAACATACATTTCAAAATACAGTGTCATATCTTTAAAGATATTTGCATATATCATTATCCAACAGTTAAAATTAATTATGTTTTATAGAAATTTTGCAAATAGGTAATACAAGCTAATTCTATGAATTCTAACATCAGATATATGATACTTATCGATTTCAAATGTCCAGTTTCACAATTACTACTTTTAAATATAAACACCATTTGTTTACTTAAGATATTTTGAAAAAATAACATTAAGCTCAAAGTATGATTATACTCGTATATATAACTCCTATAATTGGTCTGTTTATATTTTCTTTATCTTGTCATTCAGCTTCTTATGCAGTACCTATCTGTTTTATGAACTGTTTTAGTTTTCGAAAGATATTCATGATTGTATACCTACGACCTACGTTCTACTGAGTACTGTCAACCGTTTCTTACGAAAATGCGCATTTCCCTATATTATGTATGAATCGCCTTAATATGGGATTATGCACTGAGAAAACACCCTATATAATAGGTAAATAGAAGCTTCGCAATAAGAACTGAGATTTAATTGGCTAACGAGAATACACCAATGGTTATTTTCACCAAATACGTTCTTCGCGTAGGTACTGAAAGGTGAGTATCTCCCGGTTCTCAAGTTATATATTTATACATTTTATATTAAAGCACAATAAAACCCAGGTAGACTCTATTACAGTCAATTTATTTGGAAATTGATACACGTCTTTGAGTTGATCGACACTTTTCTCGAAAAGTGGCTTAGTTAATGCTGTGATTTCTGTTTCTTGATTCCTCAACCATTAAATGAAAAGGACATGATTATCTTTATTGTCGACCTTAATGGTAGACTAATGCCATTGAACTTTTGGTTGTTGATTGTGTGGATCGTGGCAGCTACTAGGAGTGAATTTGTAAAAGGATCGGACAACGTAAACACAAAATCGGAAGGTAAGTGCGAAATAATATTATATTTTGATTTTCAACATGCACCATTAGAATGCTGCTATCTGTAGCTCGTAGGTAATTATTTCAATGACATAAACTAAATTTTAAATAAATTATACTTATATATCCCATATAAAAATAATTTAATGTTGAATTATTTGCAATATGTATTATTCATTTAATTTTATGTATTAATCTAAATCTGTGTTTAATTTACACAAATTCGATCAAATGTATGTATGAAACTAAGATATAATTATTTAGTTTGTTTAGTGTTTCTTAATTTAATTAAAAATATTAGGTTAACATATTACTGAAATATCATATTTAAGTATTATGCTATCCTTACTATTATAATAATTGTAGGTACTATAGAGAAAATGTTAAATAATAATCATTTAATAATTTTAATAACATATATTTCATCTTATTCATAAGTATAAGCAAATGTAAGCAAGGAAAACCGAAAACGAATATTTTAACTATAATTAAATAGTGTCAACTGTTTTATGAGAAATACTATAATATTGCTTCAATTTCGGTGTAATGATAACATGTTGCTTATAAGCAACAATTATAAATAATAAAACGAAGATTTGTCTACAGTGGCCGTAGATTTATGTCAAATTATGATTATAGGGATATTGGGGCCCATTAATGAAAATGTTACACCATGATAATAACTCAAAAGCTACAAAAACTCTATTACTCCTTATTGAAATATATCACAATTGATATAATATCTATATTGTTCTGTTGATAAAAATTGATTTTTTCTTATTAGTGACTATTCTTTTTGCAATATAATAAATGCAAATCTTTATCCTGATGTTCAATGGAAGAGGCGTCTGCGTTTTTATATCGATTGTCAAAGAGAAATATTTTTAAAATGAATAATTAATTTTGTTTTATAGGTTCCTGAAATAGTCTAATGTTATATAACCAAAAATACTTATTGTCTCCAGTGTACTGTTAATTATTTATAGATATTCATGGATAATTTTTATATTTAAAGCGTGTAACCATTGATGAAATAGAAATTCCATGAATACAAATACAAATAACACGATGAGTATTAATTGACAAAGAACACTGGTTTAATAATATGTTCACACTGTTTCTGAATGCATGAAAAAAACCCTTTTAACTGGATCAACCTTTTGTAACGATCAAAGTTTAGTTTATTATTAAGTGAGATGTCAGAAATATATATTATCATCAAAATAATTTTATTAAAAAGAAAACTTATTACACACGTGTCTACATTAACTTGATTAATTGCAAAGATTCAACTACTACCTAAATATTAGTTTTCGCACCGCTATATAATATACTTTTAAAGTAATATAGTAAGTTGCCGATCAAGTCAATCGCTTCAAATAGCTATTTCGACTAATTTTCCAAGTCTGAGGTTATAGTTTACCAAAGTTCCGGTGTGGATTTAGACAGTAAGAGAGTATACCTAAGCGGGCAGCTAAGCATACTTCCTTAAATTGATTGATTTCATACTCTATCCAAGGTCTCATTTTTACTCCCAGTTTGCCAGTAGCTTTGAAATGGTCTGTCAGATGCTCAAATATTAACACGATTAATGTGTTTCTTGTGCCCCTAAGTTGATGATGAATAGGTGTACATACCTTTTTGTATAACCTACACAGTAGTTTGGTAAGTATTAAGAAAGTTAATCACCTCCAAAATACATAGATAGATTATATGTTTTTCGAAAAATCTTATAATTTTAGAGTACAACTAATTCTGATCTAGAGTACCTATATAAACGTTAAGAATGCTACAATTTCATAGAGTTATATTTTATATTTTTATCATTTGCTTGTGGTAATTTACAATTTTGTTGTAGAACATTTTCTGCTCTATAATTTCCTCGGAAGCTTCTGCTCAAAGTGTATATAATATGTTTTCTTGAAAAGTAATGTCAGGGTCCCCAGTGAATTGCGCGCATTGGAATTATCTTGTCTGGGCAAGGTTATTTCTGATCTATGACCGCAGTGGAGTAGAATACAGGAAGTGAACTCCAATATTGGGGTTTGCGCACAGCAATTTTCTGGAATGGGAAAGGGGCGAGGGAGATTTCGAGAGGAAGAGATGAATGGAGTTATTTTGAGAAATTATTTGATACCTTCATCTTAGAAACAAATGTTTGTATGTTTTTATTGACATATTTTCTTAACAATAATTGTTAATTTGTGAAATAATAAAAATATTTATATATATATTTACTCATTAAACTATGAGGTATTATACAGTAATAATTTTAGTAGTATTCGTTGAATTTCAATACAACACTCAAAACTCTTTTATTTTATCGATAATTGTTTACAAAAATCGTACCTTAAATAGATAAATATTTTGAAAATAGTTCATAGTATAAAATTATTCTTTAGTCTTTCGAACTTTAGAAAGAATGTATTTAGGGAAATATTAGAAGACAAACTCCTTTGATTAATAGTATTGTTATCTAATACGGTATGATAGTAATATTGGCACTTTTATTTATAAAAATGCCTTGAATTCTTTCTAATTAATAGAAAATATGTCAATACTCAAAAGCTATTCTACAATACTGAACACGCACAGCGCAGTGTGGTGACATGTTTTAAAAAGGTTGAATTGTGTAAAACCTTATGAAGCAATTTAATACTATTTATTAATAGATTAAATGAGATAAAATTAAATAAATTACTTTTATTTAGGAAAAACAAAAGGCTTTATTTTCCAATAGGTAATCATTATCAATATTGTTGATTATATCGAATAAATATAAAATATGGTAGAGTTCGAAATTTTTATAAACTTCCCATGGATAACTGTTTTCTTTGGTTATAATAGGTGTTCCATCTTGCACACTCGATGATGCTTTAATAAATCTAGTGTATATTCTATTTTGCAATACGTTGCAGCAAACATAGCAAAATATAGTTGTTTTTTAATCTAATTCTCTTATATTTTAGAGAACCTTTTTCTATTTACTGCTCTGAAAATGTTATACAGTGCTTTAAAAAATATTAAATTTTAACTACACGCAAACGAATTCCACAATTTGTATCAGATGTATAAATGTAATTCCACTCTTTCTACTTAAATTTGGTTAACTTTATGAAATATTCATTTAACTACATAAGAAAACGAATACATATATTAACCATAATTAAAAAGTATATAGTTTAAGTTTGTGTCAATCAGTAATTAAGAAAAATATTTCGATTCTTTTATTTTGAAATGTTGCTGATAGAAGTATAGTCAGGTAAAATGTTATTTCAGTATACAGTGATCACTTAGTAAAATATCAATTGTTGCCAAGAGGATGCGTTAATAAAGGGTTAGGGTTAGATATATCCCCATTTCTATGTAGTATAAGATATACACGTGTGTCAATCAGGAAAACATTTAGAAGTATTTCAGATTTTACTAAATAAAACCATTTCCTTCTATTCAAACGACATGTTAGAAAATATTATCGTACATGTGTATATGAATAGGTATTACTTTTTTAGAAAAACACAGAAAACAGCAACAAAATTTTTGCATATTAAATATATCGGGAAAATATAGTCAAACACATTTTAATAGAAAGCTGAAGATTTTCTCATTATTGTATAGCAATCTCTTCATTGTAGAAAGTCCTTACATTTTGCTTGTTAATCCGAAGTTATACTCTTTTCGAGCGCGTAATTAATGCGAAATTTTACATTCTTTGTATGTAGTGTTACTTCATAAAAATGTTACTCAAAACTGACTACATCTATAAATGTATAAATTATTTTTATAATAGCCCCAAAAAGAAAAGCGTGTTCATAATATTAATAGTTTTCAAATCAGTTTGCCAATATTTGTACCTATATTTGTTTAGATATTTAGATATGTATTTACTAATATAAAACCAAAAATATATTTGATCAATGCAATCTACTTTTCTATTAAAATTAAAATTAAAAATATATATTTTTTATGTACGATGAATAATATATTTAATAATGTATAATCATATATAAAATCTTAAATATCAAGCATTCATTTTCGTTTTATGAATTAAACCCCTTTTTATTAAATAATATTTTGTATTAATTTTACCAATGTAAAGAAATAAATGTAATGCAAAAATACAATGTTTTACATGTGATGTGTTTTTGTTATATTAATGGTTGTCATTTCAAAGAATCAAAAAGCAAATATATTTTTCTGTGTCTACACTAATAAAATACAACTAATCTAATACATTTCGGTTGGGGTGAGGCCTGGTTATTGTTTTTATAAAAGCGATATATTATATAATATCATAAGAAATAATATTGACCTCTTATGATACATTCTCTAGGCCCAGTTATGCAGAAAATCTTATATAATGAATGTTTAGGAATCATGTTTATGTGTATTTAATTTATTCATTAAATTGTTTACAAATTGAAAATAGTTTTCCGAATGTAGAAGGATATTTAAAAGTTAAAAAAAAATATTAATCGTATTTTTTAATGAATATGTAACATATTAATGTGTTTTAATGTTTTGCAGCGTATGTGTTAAAATTTAAATTTTGTATATAAAATTATCTTTACTTAAAAAAAAAATAAGTTCATACTTATAATTATTTTTTCTTATTTAATGATTAACATACTACAAAAAAATTGAAAATATTCGAATATTCAAATGGTATATAATTAATATTCTATTATTCTATAATTATTATTCTTATTATTGAATATTTAGTTTTTTATATTCCTAGATGCTATATATACGTTCATGTTAATTCTTTTGAAATGTAAATAATACAATTGGAAGTAGCAAACGGCAGTCTTATTCTACCAACCATTTTCAGAACAATATTAAAGTGTACTTTAGGGAATTGAGTTACATTTTATACTTGTAGTGTGAAACTATAATATGCGCTCAGGTGAGAAATGTTTATAATTAAAATAATTTTTACTTCATAATATGTTAAATATAAGTTATTATCTTCAAATTCGTTTTAAAATAAAATAAAAAGTGCGCTTTATAGTAAGCATTTTTTCTTTAATTATATATTTTTTGTGTTTCATAAGTTTTGATTCAAGTTTACCGCTGTATTATAACTAGTAGTGGTTTTAAATTATTGCTAATACTTTTATTAAATTCTTACTATATAGTAAATATACCTTTATAATGAATACGCCCTAGCTTTTGTCACGTATATGGACTGAGAAATTAATCATATCTACTTAATCAAAAAATGTCTCCCCTTAATTTTATTAAAGTCAAAAATACTCCACGTCTATTTATGTTGAGTAGAGATATTTTTCTACTGAGCAATAATGCCTTATGGAAAAGTTTGCAGAAGCTATTTTAATTTGATTTGTAATATATAACTTGATTTATTTCTTTTTCCTTTTACACACACGCACACATACGGGATTAAAGCTTTTTTTAGTTAAGAAAAAGGGATCATAAAGGATTTATAGAAAAAAATTACCTACACATGTGATTGAAACACCCAATATATCAATACAACTTGGGATTTCTACGAAATGTTTTAATAGAATGAATGAAGAATTACATGATAATAGTACTATGTGAGATTATTAACAAATATATATGTGTACAAGAGCATATATATTTATCGAAACGTTTTTTCAATCAGAAATAAAAGAATAACTGTTTACTTGTTTTAATAAAGTGTTGTTTTTAATGAACTATTATATATAATACATATTTTCCAGACGTCCTATTTAACAGGTGTGGAAAGATATTTATATACTGATTTATATAAAAAAACCCGACTTATCGCTGAAATTGTTTTTTGAGCTAAAATCGACAATTAAAAAAAAATTAAAATATACATTTGTTTGGCGCATGAACAATTCTCTTCATTTAAAGACGTTTAACCTTAAAGGTAAACATTTGAAGAGGTATTTGTGAATGATTTTATATTTTATAGCGCAAGTAGAAATTGTTCTGTTCTGATAATACTACATACAAGTCAAATTATAAAATTACTTGATCTATTCCTTTCATTTGTTCACAATATATTTTGCGGTAAGGTAATCAAATACCTCGCGTTGAACTCCTCAGATTAGTATTAGCCACTTTCGTCACTTATTTATTAGTCTCAGAATATAGTTGTATACTTAATGTATATAATTTCATGAAAATAAATATGATCAAAAATTGAGAAGCGATAAAAATGTCAAAATGTTAAACGTATGGTAAAATGAATTTCAAGAAAAATTTTAACGGTAATATTTCTGTTATCATTAAAACAAACGTAAAAATATGACCAATTAATTTTTATAATTTTCAAACAAAGGTCTATTATCGTGAAGGGTTTTTAGAATATATTCTTGATTAGTTTATAAAATAATGTATTACAAAATACAATTCAACAGTTTTAACTTTTATTACATAATTTTTAGTTATACACAGCATCTTCTGATAGTGAAGCTCAGCTTCCACATACGAGAGACTTCAATATTGCCATAAATAAATTAGGATTTGAAAAATTATAATATTTTCTGGTTTTTGATTTTAATTTTTTAAATATATTTAACATTAACATTAACATTTACATTTACATTTATTTAAGTGATATAAATACGTACTTTTTAACAGTTTATTTATCTAAGACAATAATAGTTTTATTTTCATGTATTTAAATTAGGAATGTAAAACTACTGCATCCACATCTTGATAAAAATAGTTGTTATATTATATATACTAATTATTTTAAATATTACAGATATGCATAACTATAGTTAATTTATTCTTCACACTGCACTTTAAAAGTAATACGAGCCGAATTATAATTATTATTAAGTACTCTACTTTCTTTCTTTTGTACTAATGCACTGAAAATACAAAGTGTCCTGGCACCCTGGTTTCACCAAGAAGAGTTACATTAGTTGAGCATATATTTAAATATTTAAATATTTCTAAACAGCTACATACATTAATAGTAATAAAACAAAATTTCATGAGATCGGCTTCTATTGATGATTTCATTCGCTTCTGCACGTTAGGAACTTGAATTTCCTTCCGGCTAGCGCAGTCAACTACACACCTTAAAAACGAGAAAGAAGGATAAAAAGAAACTCCAAGAGTCACCACTCCCTCTGCTCCCCAACTTAGTGTTAATTATCGGCTAAAGCGGCACCTTGCTTTTTTCATGATCTGGACAACAATTTAAAACTAACTCCGCTGTTAGGAATGAAATCACTTTTTCACTCATGAGTCCAGTCCAGGAAATTGCTTTCTCCATTGAGTCCTCCACATACCTATTGCTTGCTCATATAAGATTTTGCTGCAGCCTTCATCAACGCTATTATTATTATGTTTGTGACCCCATAATGCCAATCAGTTTGCCTTGGCACGTATAGCAAATGCAGATTCTGTATCTTAAACAGGTGCAGTTGTTTTATGAAAGTCAGAGGCCATTTTATATTCCCAAGTCTGTAGATACCATTTATTTGGTTCCTTCTAAAGACTAGTTATATATAGCATATAAAAGGCGCCTCTATTAATTTAAAGAAAGTATCAACGTCGGTATGCTTTTAACTATTGTTGTATTCATTATGCCTATTCTGTTAACTCCTTAACGAGATGCGCTTTATAAAAATTTATGATGCCCAAATGTATATAACCATATTTCAAATGCAGTTTAAAATACATTTATTATATTATGTTTAAATATACGTACTCCTATATAATATTCGTTTGGTACGCTTTCACAATATACATATATAAAATCAAATTTTGGAAAAGAACATTGCTGCTGTTCATATTGCTCAGTTTCATTATTTGTATTTTTTAATGCTCAAAATGTAAAATTTTCAATTACTTTTTTCATGCAATGTGCACTGAAATTTGAGCATGCTAAAGATTTTATTAAAATATAGTATGACATCGAAGCTTACATACCTAAATATATACTAAACTTTAGAATCTAAGACAACTTAAATTAAATTAAATTTATTATATATAATTAAATTGGCAAATTAATCGAGAAAAGTAAATGCCTAGAAGCAATTATTTATATAATATATACAACATATTATGCAAAGAGGAAATTAAACAATTAAAGTGAAATCATAATTTTTACAAAATAAAACTTTAGATTTTTTAAATTAAAATCATATAACATTAATTTTATTAAGTGAATGAAATCGTGTACATTTACTAGATTATTATTTTAAGATTCTTCAAAGTCAGATATTTGTTAATTTAATAAAAATTTTGAAAGTAAATCCGACTAAAATATTATGAAATGATATTTATATGCCTAGTTTTGAAACAAAGATATTTTTTAGCAATTTTATATCGCTATATATTGAGGACGTTATGCTCACTAAAAGTTCAGCGAAAAAACAAAACAGTGTAAAATTTACCTCTCATATATATTGAATGTGTATATATTTGCTTATGGGTAGGCTGAAATAAATATATTTGGAATATTTTTATAAATTCGAATAAATCCTGAAGTGGATGAACATAATATATGTATGTATAATGAGGTTTAGAGTACGACTAAAATAATGTTTTAAATTTATCATAAATATAAATATTTAAAACAAAAAGAACAACATTTTTGTCATTCAAGAATATAATAAGTAGTTTTTACTGCCTTGATTCTGTTCACGGTAGTCTATATGCACATATATATTAGTAGGTTATAAGTTTTCTACAAAAAGAAGGTTTTATTTCATGAAATCTACATCAGAATGCATGCATGTATATGCACATCTACCTTCTATGAAGCTCCCGGTGACTTTCGTTGCAAGATTGTCTTTATCTAAGAAGTGTTGGCAAACATGTGGCTTTGAAAGGATTTTCTCGTTTGACGCTGACCATTGCAATCCTTATGCCTGCATCGTTTATTATTTTAATCGAAAATTACGTCTATAATATGGCTTTCGCCTGCCATCCTTTCATATGCATGAGTAAATTTACAAACAGTTTGTGCGCATTAACTACTTTGATGATGTTTCGCAAACACGAAGTGACGTTTATCATATAAGTTGAGAATATATTATGTACGAGGTGTAAAGGATTGTCATATATCTCCTTATTGTATGTACATCATGAAAGTCTTAAATAAATGATAATTTTACTAGACTTGTGAATATAATGACTTAAATTAAAATGATAAAAAAAGTGACTACACATAATCTCACAATCTTGTTTTTAATCTTTTTTTGCTTACTCATTTATTACATAATTATGAATATAATTTTGAATTTTGAAATATATAAAAGTAATGTTTTTATAATAAGTCTATCTTGTTTATTAGTATATAATATATCTTTTTTACTGAAATAAATACAGCATACTTTTTATTTATTTCGACAAATAAGAGATACTTGTTTGTAGTTTCTATATTTAAATTTTACACTGTAGGCTACAAGTGTACACACATATTTATAAAATCAATATAGTCTATAAATCTATTTCGTCATATTCAATCACACATTGTACTGTAGATTGATTTATTAACTCGCATAGTTTTTTATAAACATTATTTATAATTAATTAATACAAGAATTTTGAAATAATTATCTGCATTTCATATTAATTTGGTTAATATATTTTTAGGTAAACTGGCTGCTTTCTGTTTCAAGTAGAAATAGTTTGGGAAGGAAACTTAAAAAAGTGTTTATGCATTCTTTTAAAAGTATGAGACGTGAATCTTTATTGGTACAGAGATATAATATGACACCCGAAGTTTCACTTTTTAATATATACGACATTAATTGAACATTGATCCAATTTTTGGAAGCAACCGTTTTGCTATTATAATTTTAAGCCGCATAAATTAATTTCATATCTTTTTTGACATTTTGACATTTTTATTTTTTGAAGATGTAAAATAAACTTTTTTTGTTAAATTGCGCCTTTTTATGGATGAATCTAAAATATTTTTTCTACTCTTGAGCGATAAACAATTCTGAAGCACTATATAGATATTAAATAATAGAATAAACTTTATAATATTTGTTTTATACTTAAGGTAATCATATTACTTAATGGATAATGAATCATTTTTAATAAACATATTATTGTTTTCAAGTACCAAAATAAATTTTCATTAAAATAATATTTACTAATAGCAACATATTTCGCTGCAACAAGCAGCATCATCGGAGAGAATTTGTGACACCATACATTAGAGTATTTATACTCGTACAAGACATAACTGAACACAAACTAGTGAATAAAAATCAATAAATTATTAATCCAATTTTCAAACTTAAGAGAAACCAGAATGAAATAAATTACATTTGAGACCTGGCGCATTATATTTCGATTAAAGGTTATCATTACCTTGCTAAATAAAGATAGTGGTAATTGACACTCATGAATTAAAATAAAATTTTACATCTTTTGATGTTTCTTAGTTAAAAATAATGTTGAAGTCATATTTAGTGTATCCATAGAAAGTGTTCCCTGTTCTCTAATAAATCAAAACATTATTTCCATTCTTTAAAACAATATTCTTTAAAAAACATGAGCGCTTCTGCTTCTGTAAGTGTTTGTACTTATTCACAGTTTAGATTCTAATTCTTTGTTTGCCATATTCTGTTTGTTCCAGTGGTTCTCTTGGATACCTTAACGCAGGAGTGGGGAGGTTGGAAAAAGAATACCCCGCAATTTCTTGGAGTAAGTGGGATCTCTCAACTTATGTTTGTCTTTACCATATTTTTACCATATACGAGAATTTTACTATTTGTAGATCAAAATTATTCTAATCTAATTTACTATATTATTGGGTCATAACGACACTAAATAATTTATTTATGCACTGCACGTAAGGAAAATAAAATACTAACATTTACACATAATATAAGTAAAACATGTTTAATTAATAAAAAGCTAAATAACACCAACATATTAAAATTATTACAAAAGAACAAGCCTATAGACATTCGATAGACGGAATAATTCTAGACATTGATGTCGACTTACATCCTATATGATTTAAAAACAATTTTTTTTATAGGTCTAAATTGTGTGTTTATATAGAATGTAATTGAAAAACGAAGGTGGTTTATTTTACACTATTTGATATGTTTGAAAGTGCAAAATGTTTTCTGCGTATCACTTTTTTAATTACCAGTCTATTACATACTTTCTGTGTATTTTAATTTCGCATGAAATATAGGTTATTGAAAGTAATCTATACTTAATGTTATATTTCTATTCTTCAAAAAATGTCGTATGAGCTTTAATTTTAGTGTGTTAATTAAATATGACATTTCTAAATGTACTTTACTGTAGTAGGTATATTTCTTTAAATACTATTTTTTTTCTCTTTATCTAATTTCTTTCATTGAATATATATATTCAAATATATTCAATGCAAGGAATTAGATAAAGAGAACGTGTATATAGAACACATTTATGCGTTCATTATGCTTTAACAAAGTGAAGTTTGCATTATAAAATGAAATTTAATTAGTATTCGACATATTAAAAAAATTAAACTTATGTTGAGATTTAATGAAATATATTAAATGTTTATAGTCTTAAATAGCTTTTTCTTTTTTGGGATGCAGAATAGAACAAAATTATTATATTAACAAACAAAAAACATAAATATTCCAAATTTACTGATAAACATCTCGGTACGAGTAGGAATGTCAATTTACCAATAGTGATCTGCATGTTTCTATCGTAAATTTGTTTTTAAAAACCTTTAATAACTTTGTTTCAGATTTGTAAATAACTAATTTTATTACTGTGTTGAATGCCCTAACATCTATTTTTAGATCAATTATTCGTCATAAATACAACTTAGCATATTAGGAAATGAAGATATATAATAAATTTGTTTACCTTAAATTATTTGTAATTCATATTATAGTTAAATTATTTGTAAAAGTTTCATAAGCTTTTCATATTGTATAGTTTATCCTCTATCTAAGTATTTAAAACCAAAATTCGCTTTGAAGAAAATGTTATTGATTATATAATCAATATATAGATACATATTATATATATGTATATGTATCAAATTTCTAACATAAATTATTTTAAAACAATTTACAAATTGACATTTGAAACGTTAAAAACGATAAACAGTTGTATTTACGAATATACGAATACGTTCACGAGGCATTAATTTTGCTCATATTTATAGATTAAAACCAAGTTACATTTCAGTATAAAATGTATACGCTAACTCAAATAAACTTTACACAGATATATTTTGATTATAAAAAACGCGTATTATTATTTTTGATCTATAACTATCATCGAAGCAAACATAAAAATTAACATTATTATAATATATTCTTTTATTTTTCCCGACACTAAATGCTTTTTGCCACTAAATTCAGGAATCATTTTTATGCGAAGGAATCTACTGTTCTATATAAAGATATTCAAACATGCCATACATGTGAAAGTATGATATACTGTACAGAAAAAACAGAAGTTACTTACAATGCTTTGACATTTACAGGCTCGGCATTTTTTACAGAGCATCTATTTAACTAACTATAGTCCTGACTATCGATTTTTCGTAAAATTATGAAAATCTTTCCCACAATTTACTTTTTGCTTTATAGTGATATCTATTTATCGTTATTATGGATTACATAGACTTTGAATTTGTTTAATATTATTATTCACTATCTTCAATTTTGATATTTAAAAAGTTTGTTTTATAAACATCAAATTCAGCATGTCTACTACACATTATATCCTGTATAATTCTAGTACAAAGTTAAACATTAAAAACTGTCCATTCTTTGTTAACTGTAAATTTCGCTGTTTTGAGAAAATACTTTTCAGATGAAAATTGTATAGAAAAGGGAGAAACTTGCAATATCGTGTATCACAAGTTTTGAGCGTCAAATGACGTCTTTCTTTACAATAAACGAACGATGTTTCTGTAGATATACTGCTCGCATTTAAACATTTGAACTTAAATTTATAATCGACTAACTTTATCAAATATTTTATTCTAGGTTTCATTACAGAAATGTAACTGAATTCCGATTTTCTCTCTATATAGACATCATGTAGCATAAATATAGTTGAATAAGGAATGGTTACATATTTGTGATGAAATACATATAGTATGGCATTCTTATTTATTAATAAATGTGTGGACGGTAGGAAATTTAAGTAGGCATGTTTTCTTAATTAATGCAAGGGCCTAGATGTATGCATAGTGTTAAAACGTTTAAAATTCCCGTATAACCTTATAAATATTTGCATATTTTAATTGGCCAATTTAGAATTATTCGTTTTTCAATCCATTACAATATTATAAAAAATAATGATATGTATATTTTTTTCTGCAATATTTTCTGTTTATTAAATGCATATCACTCATTTTCTGAAATTATAAGTATTGAAGCTAAATAAATGTAATTATTATGCACATTAACCTACTTCATGATTATATTATTTATTAAAATTTCGAAATTGTACTTATAAAAAATCTTTTGATTTATTTTACCATCATGAATTAGACATTTAGCAACTATATATAAATAGAGTTGATATAATAAAAAGGTGGTTCAGAGTTGATATACTCAGCGTCAGTTAAAATGTAGCGAGCAATATATCCAACGTTTTAGTAAGTTTTATTAGATACGTGTTATTGTTTTAATTTAGCGATCGCTATACAAAATGTAATTTATATTTGTACTCTAAACAAAGTTATCTTTGCAGTTTCATATTTTTTTCTTTTTGTATGTACTATGCATATATTATACATAGGGCACTCGGGATCTTTATGTAAAGCAATTTAAAAGTATAGCATATCGGGAGCATATATGGGAAAGACTAGGAGAATGCCTCAAGGACTCTTTCACTGCTGTTTACGCAAAGTTGTGACTCTCAGTACATAAACTACACACAAAATATTTCGCAAAAAAATACTGGAAGAGTAGTGGTATGACGAGAAAAGAGAAGGGAGAAGCGGTGGTTATTATGCAACTAAATTCAGAGTATTGATCCCCATATCAATAGAATAATCGGTTCCTGCTATATGGTTAAGTGTTCTTATAGACAGCATCTCAGTTTTTTGTCATATCATAGCTGCTTTCATGTGTGTAGGTACATAGTCATCGATGCAGTTACATAGTAGTGGACCAAAGCACTTGATTAGCGCCGTTAAAAATTAAGAAAGCGCACGACTAGGCATTGTAAAACACTTTTCACTGCATTGCGGGATTTGGGTTAAGATACACACTAAATACTGCTTTATGTGGTTAATAAAATGGTGTTTCTATAGTAGCTGGGGGGTGTCAGTAAAGTAGTCAAGGTTAAATATAGGCATGTCGAAAGAAAAGAAATTCGAAGAAAAGAGTGAGAAAGATATATAGGGTAGTGTATCTCTTACTTTCGCACGATGTAACTTTCTTTATTAAAATCACCGATGCCTGATTTCAAGTTTAAAATACCTATTAAAGGATACCTCGTAAACTTTAATCAAGTGGGTGTGTGTATGTTAAATGTGTACTTAATATATTAATTTTATATACACATACATACCTACAGTTGCGCCATATTTATGTGTGCATATGCTGTTCAAAATATATTTTACAATATATGGCCTATTATAAGCGTCTCAAAATGGTTTTATCTCTCTGAGCAGCTTTCACACCTTTTTTTACTTTGTGTACACATTGAAGGCGATAACTATATATGGTACGTTGCTTTTTAATTGGGCTGTCAATCATTTAAAACTCACAGAATGAATAGAATGATGTATATTAGGTAATCCAAAATCGCATTCTTATCCTTATGCAACGTACGCCAACCTGTAAAGATTACTTGTTTCATTACCCTCTTAACCTCTCTCTCCCTGCGTTCTCCTTAACTTTTCATCTCCCTATAATCAATCAGTGTTAAACCGGATATGTAGTCCCAATTAGCAGTATTCACTGGCGTCTTAATTGACCAATTAACGTGGATGAAATTAATTGCCAAAAAAGGAAAAGATTATGTTAGCCATATTTAACTATAGAGTTGTTTTGCCACCAATTTAGTCAGCGAAATTATTTGTAATCATTCTTTTTAATTTATGGAAAACAGGAAATAAATAATAAATAAAGCGAAAACTGGAAAAATTAATTTGTAGAAATTGTATTTATATTGTTTGCTATTTGTTATATGTTTGAAATTTTGTCTTTTTTCATTTGTATACATTATATAGGAATATTCTATATAATTATGATATTTTCTATAAATTCCATAAATATAAGTATCGTTAATAGTAAAGGTGTTTAAGAAAAGAAAAGAAAAAGTAATAAAGTTGCATTTTGTAAGATTTTATTATTACATCAAAAATCTTTAAAATCCGATATATTTTCAATTATAAATAACTTGCAATTTTTTATTCTGGTGATTAAATAATTCAAATATTTTATGATAGTTAATAATACCAACATAAAATATGTTGCATAAATATTTAGATTTTAAAAGTGGCGTTGCACTAATTTTTATTTCGAAACACATCCCATTTTTTATATTATTCATTTTGTTATTTACTTTTTCATATATTTCAAGGATCTATGACAAATAAATATCCAAATTTATTATTTCGTTAAAATATTATTTTGATGCTATATTTTAAAAAGTACAATTGATAATTTTCTATCATGTATAATTTACCTGTTTGGTGTTGGTCGTAAACCATATTTTTAAGATTAAATAAGATTTTAATATTATATGTATAATAACTGATATTATTTCAATGTTTTACATACGCTCAATGTAATGACCTTTTTTCTATATAAATAGTGCATTATTCTTGTTTGTTCAAATTGTGACTGCTTTTAGAAACCCATCTTGTATAATGTTCAGTCGCAGACATGAGATTTGCTATTTGCTATTCTCTATTCAATTTCTGCATATGAAACCGGATACTCTATAAGAAACCTTAGATTTACTGGATTAATACTTTTATTCACCGCTCCAAAATATGCATGTAATCATAGTTTTGTTACTTCTACTATTAATTTGGTTTCTGTAGTCACAGCGTAAAGTAAGGCAATCTAATCCGTGATTAGCGCTGAACGGATAAATAATAATAATATATATATTTTTGTAAAGCAATATAAATAAATTGCAAGCAATGTCTGCAGTGCTACAAGTACGAGTGAAAAATAACGAAAGAAAAAGAAAATTTTCTTTTGAATCTTGAGAGATTACATGGTTAAAGTTCGTAGTACTTACCAGATATGAAATGTCTTTCATGGACCTCTGTCATCTCATCTTCCTGTTCAGTGGCGACAGCAGAGCAAAGCGGGGAACGGTGGCGAGGCTTGGGGTGTCTGTCAGGTTGACGTCGGTGAGAACAACAACTGGTTCGTCTCCCCGGCTGTTCTCAGACGTGAGGGAGCCACAAGTCTTCGCGTCGAGGTCCACTTCTCCATGCGCGCTTGTTCCGCCTATCCGCGACCCAGTCAGCTGAAGCACTGTCAGGAGACGCTTCATCTGCATCTACGGCAGGTGGACTCACTGCGAGATAGCCGGCTGCCCTCGAATGAATGGACTGAAAAGGTATTGGACACCTCTTGTACTTCAATTGTTTTTATCCGAAGTGTGTTACACATAGCCATTAGACCATATTATATATCTGGACCGTAATCTTATTGATTCACACCTACCTAGTGCCAGTCACAGTAACATAAGGTGAATAACTATTTTTTGTAGATGTTTTATACTGAACATTTTTTCCCTGGTCACCTAAACCTTACATTATCAAAGCTACTCAGGTGACTGATGAATTCTAGCTATGTTGCTAAAAATTTTGACAACATTTGTGTTATGATTTTTATAATACTCCGCGTAAATATTAGCGATAAAATGTTATTTCCGATTCAATTGTTTTGTTATAGATCTTTCATGATGCACGGAATTTCATTATTTATTTAGATACCAAATGGTTGAACACAAGTAACATTCTTTACAAACAAGCACATTTATTAATAATCTATAATCGTTTTATAAAGAAATTTCAATACAGTTGTTGAAATGAAATATTTTACTTTGATACAATTAAGTAGCTTTACATATACACAAGTTCTATTGAATGAATTGTTTAAAAATCAGATTTTTCTAAATGTTAATTTTATATTTCAGATCTGTACGTATATTTATAAACAATACAAATATTTTGTAAGTCTTTTGTTTGTATTTGTTAACAGCGATATCAAACGGTCTTATATATATATATATACGAAAATCATAAAAAACATACAAAACAAAGTATAGCATAAAATAATCTCTTACTGTTTTACTGTATAATTTAAGTGGATATTTGTTTTCTTTATGCTCTAAGATTGTCTTACCACTCTTTGAATCCTCTTGCAGACCTATCCGAAGCTGACAACCCTGGCTCCGGACCAGAAGTGGGTCACAAGTCAGTCCGTAGCCAACACCATCAACGTGCAGACTGTAAGCGCTGGTGTTAACAGAACGGCCTTTTATTTGGCATTTCGAGACACCGGGGCCTGTATCATGCTGGAGCGAATCCGGATCTATTACCTGGTATGCCCGGATATTCGTGTGAGTTTATATTTAGAGAGAGACAGACAAAGATGCATATTTCATTTATAAATGCAAACGTGTTGGACTACTTAGTCGACGACCTGGTTTGAAAACCTCGGCTTCGTTTACGAGCAAAATCGGCGCCTTTCGGTGGGGTCGTCTCTAAACGTTAACTTTTGTGATTGATGGTTTGCAATATATGTCGCTAACACAATTAAGTTGGTGTGGACTTCAGGTTTACATATGTATATCGACTTCAATATCAAAAGACTAGACACATCAGGAGACTCCATAATATGCAAAAATCATGAAAAATCATGAAAAATTAAATCACTAAATTAGATGCAAAGAAATGTTATTCAATAATATAACGATGCTGACAGTGATGGTCGTGAGACATAAATTTAAAATTTTATTTCAACCAAATGTACGCTTTTGTTTCTTGATGATTCTATAAGTATATTAATTTGTTAGAAATATTAATATTCGCCATCAGCCAAGAAAATATCAATTAAAATGTATTAGGATTTGATAACATGTTATACGAAAGCTCACCCACTAATAAACAAATATCAGCTATATTGTCATATATTAATTTTTGTACTTGTCTTTTATGTCCTTTACTTGAAGTCTTTGCTTTTATTTCCTTCCAGTGTTTCATAAATCTTTCATTGAGAGTTGTCTGGCCTCCCATTCTACCTTCAGAACAACTTCGTCCACTTTCCGAGGACCCCAGCTGGACAGGCCTACGACGTGAAGCATCTGACCGGACAGTGTGTGAGCGGGGCCCAACGCCAACCCGACAGTCGCCCGGCTGAAAACTTCTGTAAGGCAAACGGTCATTGGCACACTGTGGTGCGCGGACAGTGCGAGTGTAGACCCGGCTTCGAACCCACGGGGAACAGTACTTGTTCCGGTGAGTGTTTGCCACAGAGTTATAAGTCAGATATAGAGTTGACACAGCACGCCAGAGTTACTGTTATATTTTCATTGGCAAAATAAAACTAGTCATCCAGATAATTATCAATCACCTTAATTCAAAACTAACAATTAACTAACAATTTATTTAAAGTTGAAACTAGTTACGATTTTTTGTTCAAACAAATAAATAATTTTTTTTTTGTTTTTGAATGATTTGAGGATATAATCTAAATTATCCTCGTTAACAGGAAAAATAATCACAGCACAAATAATATAAAAATATTTCTAATTTTTAAACATTTTGTATTTCGTTTTTGTGTATTATTTGCTGATATTTTAGTTAATGTATCTGGGTTATATCTAAATGCCTGTCGTCTTTATAATAACTTATAACTCTATGACTTGTATATAGGTTGCACGATTAAAAATGAAATGTTTGAATTTATAGAGCCTTTGCATTGGTTTACGGTAAAACCGTTTTTCCCATGAGTGTGAAAATTTCTGCATTAAACAGAAGTTATTTTAAAGCATTTCCACACTTTTCTAGAATATTTTTCTAAGTTTACTCTGAAATCAGATAAAAAATTAAGTGCTAAACACAACAAAAGATTTAAGTAATTTCATATAAAATGGTAATTTTAACGGAACATCATAGCACTATTGTATCCAAAGTATGTGTAGTGTTATGTGTAGTATAAAAAAGGTTTGATTAAAATCTATGTTTAAATCTATATTTCAAACAATTAGAAGAAAAATAAATTATCTGCTTAGAATAAAATAATAACATATAACCTAAAAATTAAAATTAAACTTGTTAACCAAATTTAAGCATCGCTTTCACAATGAAATTGAGCTCACTGTTTCCAAATGAGATGACACGATCAACCTCACTAATTTGTTAAAATTTTTGTCTTACAATAAACCAATGAATCAAACGAGTTTTCTGTCCACCTTGTATATTGACAACTTTTGAATGATTTTCAAGTTTTTGAATATTGCAAAAATATTTTGATATTTTCAATTTTATATCATGTTTAATATCCGTTGTCTTCCGTGAATTCCATATTGATGAAGCTGTATAAGTAGAAATATTAAAATCTATAAATTTAAAGGCATAGTAAACTTGTAATCTTTTTGTTATGATTATGATTAAAACAATTTTTAAATCTTATTGGTATAAACATGCATTTTTATAAATTAATGATTAATGTTAATCCAAGACATTGTGTAACCATTAATTCAGGTTGTCTTAGTACAGATCAAATAAATCGATTGGCATGCTAAGAAATAAAACTACCAGACGCTTTCAATGATTAGTACAATGACTTGTCTAAGTATTACATGGAAATTCAATTCAATTATTCAATTATATAGTTAGTTTGACATGAACTTGCCGAGTAATAGTTAGAAGGATAACTATTCCCTGCCTATCGACCGAGCTCCGATGTTCAGGCGGTACATTGAAAAGTCTACATGTCAAGGATGAACTCTTAAAGTAGACTATATGTAGACTGGAGTTGGTCTGGCATCTCAAAAATAAATGTTTACTATATGTTAAATGATGAAGTATTACTTACATATAAATAAACATTATAATTACCTTTTAAAATCATTAATTTAATTTATTTTGAATAATAATAAATATATTATTTAGGGGTGGGTCTAGGAATTTCTAAAGGGTGTTAAAATTTTAATGCGTGCACTTAAAATAAAACATATCCCTCCTAATTTAATATTTATTTACCATAAGCTTAAGATATAATAAATCATTTACAGATGTAAAGATTTTAAATTAATAAAATCATCCTTAAACAAATTAATGTGCTTTATTTGATTTTATATAACTATCACATGAGTTCTTATTTGAATATTTATAACATTTCAATCACTCGTTTTCTCGCAATGTGTGGCTAACCCCGCTATTAATAATAATATACAGTAAATTACGATCTCGCTTTGCCGAGATACATATAAATTTTAAATAATTAGTCGCCATAGGCTTAAACTAATCAATTGATAATAGTCTCAATGCTGCAATGTAAATCAGTTTTTTAAAGTTAGGAGTATGTACTGCAGGGGATCGAACTTGCTACGTTCGGGTTTAAGACAGGAGTCTAACTCATTTGGTTGAGTAATAATGTGTATAATGTGTAAAAACTTTTATTTTTATAATTATAAATAAAAGTTTTAACAATTTCTATACTATTTATTGACTTACACTACATTTATTATGTTACACAAGATGAGTGTTAAACGTCATTCGTCGTACTATTTGTAGCTTTTATTACGTTCACTTCATTCGAGCGTTTTATCCATTCGCAACTCCGAAGAAGCAACATATAATTGGCAGGAAATATATAGATATAGTGTGTTTTATTTTATATATTTATGTTTGGCCTTTTTCCTCCTTTGCGCTGCAGGACAACACAATTATTTTTTTATAAATCATGTATCCACCGTATACACCTCCTCCATTTTTAAGATGAATGTTGTAAATTTTAATAATTTTTTAATAATTTTTGTTCTTAAATATAGTATAACGTTTTTGGTCCACTATTACGTGTGATTACACTCTGCTGACGGTTAACGGAAACTTTCAATTTAATTTCGCGTGCCTCTCTCATGAGGTGATATAATCACGAAATATAATATATAATAACTGTATTTATTTTTTTAACTAGGTATATATTTTCGTAGTAACCCTAGTTTGATAACTACACATTTACTTTTACATTATGCTACGCGAGAACTATACTTTTATTAAATAAAATGACTTGTTTTACTTTATAGAATTCAATAATCAATTTTAATGAATGCATGTACACTCGTTTAATAGTCAATTAAATAAAATTAGTTACTTGAATAAAAACTTCAAATTTTCATACTTTAATTAATTACTTAAATAATTAATTATACCTAAAAATAGCGAGAAATTTTGCAATGAAATTATGTAAAATGGATGTTTTATCTCATTTGAAAAGGAATAAATAAGTAGGTCACACTGAATATGTTGTCTATTCAGCTGATGCAAGATATTGATCTCGGAAAATTGTAATCCTTATTTTCTCTCTGAAATAGGTGAAAAAAAATCAATGTATTGGTGAAATTATGGAACAATGGTTATAATGCTACATTTATTTTGGAGCACGGGAAATAAATTTAGGTTGTGAAATTCTTTTCTTCTCTTAACATATTTTATATTTGTATGGAACAAACCCATCAGATATCTAGAGAGATAATTGACTTCCACCAACTTATTATTTGTAGTTGCTTTCTTCCGTTTTCTCTCGGTTCTTCCATAATTCTCTCTCTGTCTTGGCACCCTCTTCATAAGGCACCTTGCCTAACTAGAGACACAGGCATCCTTCGAATTGAGAAAAATCGATCATTATACATATATACATAAGTGGACTCCAGTACAACTATAGTGTACACTCAAACTTATCGGTGCGAGAATAATACTGTAATCAATATGTAGGTTTTGTTACGAATAAAATATTATCACGAGCATTTTTGTCGTGCAGAGCTGAAGAATCATATATATACCTATACAGGCTTTGTTTCATTTTACAACATGAATCAGATGCATTTCTGACCTGTTGTATGAATAATACTGTTTTTAAATATTTTTTAGTTGACAAAGAAAAGAAGCAATGATATAGTAATGTAATGTTAATTAGAAAATAGTTGTATTTATACTATGTATTTCAAAACAAACAGTAATACAGTAAAACAGTGGTAAAATTCAAATTAAACTTTAAATAAAATAATGAAAAACACTCAATACAAATACATTCTAAAATCAGTTAATGTACATATATATCTGCTAAAATTATTTTATTGCTTATTTACAAACAATTATAACCTAAAATAGCTTCGACCTAAAATATCAGTATATTTTAATTTAATTAATTAATTTATTTAATATCTAATAGTTGGTGAGCTCATATAATATATGTATATGTATATATACAAAATAATTTCTAATAATTTCCAGAAGATTACTATGTATATTATTTACAATATTATTTACTACAATATTGCAAAGATTTTAAATTTAATTTTTGTATTTTTTAAGTTATTAGAAGATAAATAAATAAAATTTGCGAAAGAAAATAAAGAAGGCTATTTTGGTACCTATAGAATACATCGATAAATAGAGATGTCACATGTAAGTATATGTACGGTCTTACATGCTGCAACACCTTTCCACAAAGAATAATTAATAAGTACAACTTCGTCACATTATCACTAAAATATCGACATATTTTTTGTAGAGGCGTGAAAAAATTAGGGACCACGGTATTAGAGTATATGCAAAACCGCTAAAGGTACCGTCTCTCCTCTGCACAAAGTCTGGAACAGGCAAATGAGAGAGACGATACATTGTAAATCTATTTTAGAGTAGGTATTGGCACCCATTTCATCATCAGACTATACGTATAGGTTGCCACCTGTATTTCCCCTTTACAGCTTCTATAAGCAAAACATCAGATTCTAGAAGTTTAGATGTATGTTGAGGGAAGGGAAAGAACGTTTTTGTGACGAAAGCGGGACCGAAGCGAAGACGGCAGCACCCTGCTGTGCCTCCCCAGAGAGCCGTTTTAATTGCATTCCAGGTGGAACGAAGAAAATAGAGAGGGCAAAGGGGCTTTTTACGCCTCCAGATATCCCCATAATTTGACCTTGCGTGGTGCAGTATTCGTGTTAAATTTTGTATTCCTGACTCCCCTAAGTTGAACAGGTGTACTTGCAGCTACAAGTGGTTCTGACGATGGATTGTCTGTGCCTTGATGTGTGTGTATACATTTGAATGAGGTACTGTGAAACATTGAGTGCTACAAAATTCTTGTTGTTGTACATGGAACAGCTGAGCGGTTGACGCAAGAAAATGCAGAAAGCAAACAATTTTTTCAATTCTTTTTATTTTACATCTTCTATGGCCTTCTGTTATATAGCAACCTGTATAGAAAAGGTTAGGGTAGAACAGACCCGAAATAGTGTGAAAATTAGATACGAATTTTAAGACCTCCTCTGTCTTACTGTATTGGGAACTTGGCAGATCTTAGATGAACTGTTAATTTACCACCGGAGATTATTTCACCTAGTTTTTTATGGATAACTATAACCTAGTTTTACGGATATACTGTTATATTGAATTATATATACGGAAACCACAGTTTTGAGAGAAAGGTGCATGCTTAATGAGTGCAAAATTGATTGAATCAATGAATAAACCATAGAAAAGCTAATTATTAGTTACAAGTATGTTACATATTGAAACAATATGATTTATTTAGGTAACATTGTTTCTATATATGTTTCTATAATATGGTATATAGATCTATGTTTGATTATCTTGTTTCAGTTCCAATGAAATTGTAAAGTTAATTATTTTGCACCATTAAGATCAAAGGACTGCAGCCATGCTAGGTTATAGCAGCTTAAATTAATCTTTAGAAATAATACTTTATAAATATATACCTACCACAAAGTAAGCAGCCTAGAGAATTAAAAGATATCATAAAATAAGGATTACTTTGTCAACGGACCCACAACTTATACACACTGCATTATTTATAAGATTAACAATAATTTATTAATTAAACGTTTATATTTAGATGAATCACTTAATAGGTTTCCAAATAAGCGTGCAAAGCACTAAGCATAGATCTATCTCTTTTCGGATTGGTTTCCTGGCCTCTACGACATTCTCCTTTTAACCAATCACAGGTTGTCTGCCCGACAATTATAAACCCACTGCGGGAAACGGTCTGTGCCGTCGGTGTCCGCTGCACTCACACGCGGACGCCCAGGCCGCCGTTCGGTGCACCTGTCAGCACGGCTTCTACAAGAATATTAACCGGGATAGCGTTCATGACCCATGTACAAGTAAGTGGATTGTTTATCTCGATTAGTTAAATGTTTCGAAATCATAATAACATTTTATTGTGTTATAAGTTGTATTCCTATACTTTTAATTAGAATAGACTTGTAATGAAGGGCTAATATATAGATTTTAATTGACCCAGATTTCGAACATAGTAACATTTCTGCCATTTTATCTATGTTTAAACCTTGTGACCTTTGAACCACTTAAAATAATATATATTTTTAGTTACCGATAGGATCAAATATGTACAGATATAGAAATATCTAAAATGTTCAATATGATATATCTACTTGCTTGCAAGACTTTTAGTACAAAATATGTTTAGGCATATTGTATCCAAAGAAACGAGCTGTACATATCATAGAGTAATAATACCAAGAAAGTTCACTTAGAGCATTTGAATGTATACATCTATCAAACTTTACATAAAAAGTAATTCGACCATGTAGATTTCGAATTTAATTTTAAAAATGCTTAAAAAAAATTGCCTCCCTGATTTAAGGTAACATACTAGGTACTTTATTCCCATGATAAGTGTTGAGTAGTATATTATTAATAAAAATCCATTTTCAATAAAATTTAAATATGTCATTCAATCAAAACGAAAATAGTTATATTTAATAACATGTGCTATAAAGTAGTAATAATAACGTCATATAAAACCATGAATGTTTGGTCATCACTATAATGACCAAAGAATATATCGAAGGTTCACTCTTTTGATTCAAGCGGAAAATCCACCATTTTGAAACTGCACCAAAAATATCAAAATGTTCGTCAGAATGTCAGCTACAATAATATGTAATTTATAGAAGTATAGCTTAAAATAATAAAAATTTTTCGATAGCAACAAATAATAAGTTTTGCCTACATTATTAGGTATGCATAGCCTATATATTGTACGGCCACTTTATTTCGTATTCCTACGCTTTAAAATTAGGCAAAATTATAGGGTGTTCCATATACTATTTCGCTTTTTAATATACTAATAAAAAATTAAATCACATTTGTTCATCCAATAATAATTATAATTAT
>JAYRBW010131812.1:0-15915 GCA_036023295.1 Invenusta paracnida
TAATTTTCCTTCCCCAATGTTGGTGAATACCAAAGTGAGAAAAATCGTAGAAAAAATTGGGGAATTCTCCATTCCCTATTTATGAATACCACCCATAGTGTCATCTATAGCCGGAGATATCTATAATTAAGATAACTTTGACTTTAAATGACAACAATCCGGCTATAGAACACTGTATAGCTGCTCTCCACGTCGGCGCTGTTTATAATTATTATAATTTTAATTGGAAACATCCCTCATTGCAATATTCACACTGAGCAGGAAAATCTCATCACTAACTGAACATTTGTTTTTCGTTATAATTATGAAAGCTTTTTTATTAGAATTAAGGGACGATGAGGATGATATATCTATTTATAGTTATATTTGACACATAAATAAATTAATAAGAGAACAACCTACGCTTTATTTTAATATATTCATATGACGACAATGTAATTTATCAAAAACTTAATGTAATTAAATATATTGTCAAACGCCTCCCAATTCTTAGTCGGGTTTCATACGGCATATTTTTGTAAACTCTAGATGAATTAATCGAACGTTAGTTTCACTGTATTATGTGTGCTATAAATCAGCTGGAATGATGAAGTTATTGGTGCATATTATGAGAAACCAATAATCAATGATTTCATGCTAAGACTTCAATGTTTCATGCAAATTCAGTCGGAATTCCAGTAAAACACAGTCTCTAATATTATCAAAACAAACCCGACAAGCAAAAAGGAACTCAGAGATAAATCAATAAAATAATGTCGGCGAAGAAATTAATGTAAAAAGAAGTGAACAGTCAAATTTGTTACAATGCTTGCTTATAAAAGTGCATATGAAGACCAGGTGTAGGTAATGTCATACTAAATAGGTGCAAACTGGAAAATCGCATGAATAAGAGCACAAAATTCTGAAAACAAATATTGACAATGCTATTTATTTCCTAACTTTTACTATTTTATATTAATTTGTTTCATGAAAATAAACTAATAATGTATTCATGCCAGTTTCATTGCTTCTCTAAAAATGCCAAGACATTTTTGAATGAAAATTTGTTCTCTTATTTGACTAAATTTTCACCAGTTTATATATTTAAATATTATCTTACTTATTGATTTATATTTGTCTGCCTTTTAAATGCAAGCATTTGTAGCAATTAAATCTGGGCTTCCCTTTTATACAATTTGTATATTATACTTATATTATACATATTTGTACAATTATATCCCTTTGTATATCAATTCCTTCAATGGCTCAGCTACAAATTACCATCTTTCAACCTTTTTTTGCCTCTAGGCAACTCGTTTCGTGGATTTTATTTTTGCGACGCTGTCGTTTTATTTTATACTGTTTTAATTATATATATATAATATACATTATCTGGCAAAATATTACTCCACACTAAGCGAGCTATTATAATGCATTCCACGTAAATTATAATATTTATTTAAATGTAATTGATTTCCATATTAATTATAGTATATTTCCTTTAAAATGACAGGCGTTTTGCCCAGATTGGTTGATTTTAGTGTTACGAATGCGTTAAGCGTTCCAGTTCAGGGAGGCAGTGGAGAAATCCTTCTCCTTTTAATTCACGAATAACTGTAATACAGATTCTCAAGATTCTATTTGAAGTGTTTTTGCATCCACAAAACAAAAGATCTTTTTAAATATATTACTATAAGAGAGATACATACTCAACAATTTCTCACCATCAAACTTATGTATATAGCGTCAACATTACTGAACATTAAGCAAATTCAATATAGAAAATTAATAACTTTTGACAATAATTAAATTAAGTATTTCCCGTTGTTCTAGAGTAACCTCTGGCAGCCTCGAGGGAAAAACAACATTTTAGAGAAATTGCAAACTAATACAAATAATTGCCAACTAACTAACTTGTTTTTCAATTCTCTACAATTTTAACTGAAATATAAACAGTTTTAAATCTTGCGTATTTCCTAGTTAAATATATGTAGGTACTACTGACTGTTCCATTATGATCAGAGGTAAAATATAATATTTTCTCATTACTTAATTTAATCTAAAGTCAAAATGACAGGAAACAATTTAGTTATCTCCGTTAAAAATTAGTTGATTAGAATAAATATTCGCTTCTGTACTGAATTTTATATTTAGTAACATGTCTTATTTATAAATGTTAGTCAATGAATAATACACTTTTTCCGTATTATTGCATAAAATAATGTCTGTTCTTGTTATTTACTGAATCTATATTGAATAGGTATCCCTTTTTATTTGTTTTTTCTAATTTAACCTCTCAAAAAAGGAATTATTTCTTTTATACTAACCTGCTAAATTTGTATTATTGGAATACCTGCTTGAGGAAAACATTCACGTCGAAAACAAATTCTATTAATTGTCATTTTTAATTTGTCGGTCAACAGAGATAATTTTGTTTTTGTATTTCCATTTATTCTTAATTATTCTTCTCACGCAGTTCACGCAATTCACGCAATCTCACACAGAAGGATGCTTTTCGAAGGATATACAATTTACTGTTTTACTCTATTTTTACCAATGCTGTGATTTTAATTCTAAAATATTCAGATCATGAATTTTAAGAACCATCTTATATCTTTTAAATGGTAGGTACGCCATTTATTGTACTTACAGATAACAGTTGGATTAAAAGATGTGGTAGCAACGTCAAGCCAAGAACAAGAGCGTCAGTGATTAACGTGAGAGATGCTAAAAGCTCTAATTACTATGGCTAAGGCCTATTTTAGATAACTAATAAATTAAGGTAGCGTTCAATTTTGGTATTAACGTTATCTCCAGGTGTTCGAGAACAAAATGCACCTAAATTGAACTTCTAAAGGAGTAATTATATGCGTACCTTTTAGGAAAGTTTCAATTTCGATAAAAGCGTATTTCTTCTTTTGCAAAAATGATAAAATAATTATCTTGAAAATGCGCGATGATTAAAACTAATATTAAAAAATCGATAAAAATTGTATTTCATTTCACAATCGCTTCTGATCTTTCATTTAAATTCAGCGCTATCGTTTTGGTTTTGACAAGCCTATTTTCTTGGTTGCACTGCAATTTGTGAAAATATAATCCCTTCATATTCTAAAAGCAAGACATTACCCGGGCAGACCGCATTCTAACCTTAAAGCACTTACTTCCGTGGCACACCACAGCTGGCCCGGTTATTCGCTAGATAGACTTTTAAGAACGTGTAAACGTTTGTTTTTTGTGTAGCAAAGTTATGAGACATGTCAAGAAAATGCGCTGTAAACACGAAAGAAACATTTGACTAAAATACGATGTCAGTAAGACTTCAAGCGTCAGAGATTAGTAATATCTTACTAGGTACCTCAAGGGGGGTGGGAGGGGGGTTGTTGATGTTTATTTACCTTGCCAACGGAAATATTCTTTATATAAAGAGAGGAAATCTCGTCAACATTGAAAATGGAGAAAATACTTCCTTCCGAGTAATTTGCAAAGTTTGTGTTATTTCTAAGTATGTTATATATATATAGTTAAATTCAGTTTGAATAGAAATCCAATGCATTTTTGTTTGCTCTTGTTTGTCTTTAAAAGATGCCAATTACATTGCTAAATCAACAGTTTAGCGAAAAGTCAGGGATCCGATCGGGATATGGATGCCCAAATAAGTTACGTAAAGTCATTTTGCCATTTATTGCATTGCCAGTGAATGAAACATATTTTACAATTAAGTATACATTATATTATAAAATAACTTGTTTCTCTCTAAAACAACAAGGTTTCGATAATCTTCGAAGTAACATGTGCAAAGCACAGTTGACACACCATAATAAGGCTTATTTATTTAAATGAAAATATGAAACATATATTATTCAATATAAGCCACTAATATATATTTTAGGCAGACTATATCAGAAAGTTATTGCCAGCATACTGAAAATTGTTTAACATATTATTTAAATTAAAAACTAACTTTGTCGCGTGAACTTTCCACAAATCGCCACTTTTAGGATGTTAACAAACAAAATAGTATTATTTAATCACGATCTTTTCCTTTTCTTAGCAGATGCAGGGATTTGAACCTGAAATTTGCGGTCATAGAAAATCTTGTTAATTCTGTTTATTAATAACTTGTGCGCGGGAATATTATGAAGAAATTGGATATTTAAAGTCATTAACAGCTATTCCAAGTCTTTCTCGTCTTTCCTAAGTACGCTTAATTTAGAGCGGCATACTTGGATAATTTAATGAGCTGTGAGAGCAATTTATAATTTGTCCATTTTGTCAATTAATTTAATCACGTTTTAACGCCTCCATCGAAGTCAAAGAGTGATTCAATATTAATGGGAGAGAAATTATTAATTATCTTCTCTGAGTGTTCCTCTTCTAGCGTGGTCGTTGATCATATCTGAGGTGTATTTTTCGTATTGATGACCGGCCATTGAGGGATCAGGTAAGGACGAACAACTTTCGAAAGTTTGGAGTATATAATATTAGAGTTTAAACACGTTTAGCATGCATATTATACTTGAAGACATTTGAAATATGTGAAATTAAGAGTAAAACTGATTAAAAAACACGTTTTAATAGAAATTTGAAGGAAAACTCAGTTTAAATGTGTGAGTGGCCATGCATCTTTTGAATAGTAATCCGTTTTAATGTGTCAGTGGCCATGCATCTTTTGAATAGTAACCAGTTTTAATGTGTCAGTGGCCATGCATCTTTTGAATAGTAACCAGTTTTAATGTGTCAGTGGCAATGCACCTTTTGAATAGTAACCAGTTTTAATGTGTCAGTGGCAATGCACCTTTTGAATAGTAATCCGTTTTAATGTGTCAGTGGCAATGCACCTTTTGAATAGTAACCAGTTTTAATGTGTCAAGGGCAAATTTTATTTTAATCAGCAACTTTTAAAGTTTATATTTAAGTAAAATCAATAAACGATTAAGGCTCTTTTCACAATGCGTTGGTTTGAGCAGAACAGGATCGAAGTGCTTCCATGGCAAGCCACTAGCCCCGACCTCAACCCCCCTCGAGAACATCTGGCAGTATCTCAAATCAGAACTTGACCAACGTGTTATCCATGGCATGGACCAGCTGTTTCAGATTGCTTCTTAGCTGTATGCCAACACACCTCAAGAATTTATTCAAGGACTCATTGAGTTTATGCCACGTCGATGCCAGGTGGTTATTGATCTTAATGGAGGAATTACGTCATATTAGCCTCTCACACTCCACCCCTTTGAGAACGCGTAAACAGTCTCTTTCAAGACTACCACATATTGATTGAAAGAAAAACACCTTGCTCATTTATTGGCGTTTACTTAAAAATATTAACTTTAAAAGTTGCTGATTAAAAAAATATTTTTTAGAAATAATAATTAAAAAGATGTCTTACAGAAAACGTGTATCAGTTAATATTTTCCAGGGTTGTATAGATTCATTCAATTATAATATGCGTAAGTTGTCTAAATTAAATTAAATGCAATACAATGTAAATCTAAAACTCATTCACTGCCGTCAAGTATTAAAACTTTATTTTGCGAACATTTTCAGCTGCGAATAATAGTATTAAATTGGGAAGAATTAATCAAATCTTCGTATATGCTTCATAATTACTTTATGATTTTAAATATTCTTTTATGTTGTCAAAAAATAATTCATAGAATAACTGCAGATAAAAGTACATTTCACAAGCCACATGCAGGAATTTCTCCCGAATTCATTACTTTATTCCCACAAGAAAGGTTTTCCGAAATTATGTATTACAAATTAATAATGTTTTATAGATGGAATGAATTGTTAATTTTACGCAGTTTTCTGTGCATACATTAAAATCGTTTAATTATCCATTAGTTAGTTTTGAAACAATTCACACACAGCCCAGCCAGAATCCAAACTCCTCTTGTTGAAGATTAGAACGTGTTATTAGACTAGCGTAAATCTATTCCCTTCATTAAATATATTCACTTTCTAAAAGTCTAAACATTCTAAAGAGGTCAATTCCTGTTTTTGAAAACCTATTTTAATATAATCTTACATAAAGATTGCTCATATGCCGAACAATAATATAATAATCCAATAATTTAATGAACCAAGCGCATGCCATGTTCGTTCTTTAAAAGCCTCTCCTTTTAATCAGTGAAGACTTTTATGAACTTTCTCTAATTTAAATTCTGTTTTGCTCAAAATATTCGATCGGAAATTAAACGCTTCGGAAAGAAAAACAATAATTCAAAAATATGATGACTGAATTGATTTATTATTGAATATGTATCCGTTTCTTCCTAACTCTAGTTTGTATCAATCCATTCCCGACAACATGTCAACATAAGTTGCTGCTTTTCGAACTACATACTGAAGGAAATTAGATTCAATAATGAATCTTATTATGAGTAAATAATCAAAACAGAAATAGATGTAACAGAATAGAACAGAAACAGCATCGAAGTCAGTGCGTTCACAGTCATAAAGAGAAGTGAAAATAAGGATCATACATAAAGTAGCATTCTTTTGTGTCTTTGAGTAGAAATCTGTAGCTTGAAAAATGAAATATATTAATAAAAGCTGTTTCAGTTGGTCAATAAATTGAACAATAGTAATACCCAACTGAACCCAAGCTTCTTTTCGTACTTATTTCTCGAATTTTGTGACTATTATACGAATTATCTTGTAATGAATATCGCCGTGTATCGTATTTATTTTATTTATTTTATTCTACTGAATAAAGCATAAATGAGAGAAGAAAACCTACATACATACACAGATCAGCTTATTAAATATAATTAGTTTGCAGGTATTCCTTGTTGGTTCGTGGAGCACTCTGTCCGAACTTCAGACGACAGGCCTGTGGGTCAGAGAGGAGATGAGCGAGTAGGGAGGGCGTCATCCTACACTTAGAGAAGACTGCAATTTGGGACCTATAGGAGCTCCCTGCTCCCATATCCTGCCTACAGGAGCTCCCTTCTCCCATATCCTGCAAACAGGAGCTCCCATATCCTGCCTACAGGAGCTCCATGCTCCCATATCCTGCATACAGGAGCTCCCTGCTCCCATATCCTGCCTACAGGAGCTCCCTGCTCCTATATCCTGCCTACAACAGGAGCTCCCTTCTCCCATATCCTGCATACAGGAGCCCCCTGCTCCCATATCCTGCATACAGGAACTCCCTGCTCCCATATCCTGCCTACAGGAGCTTCCTGCTCCCATATCCTGCCTACCAGGGTAGTGCGAGCAGCACGGCGCTGTGCCAGGAAGGTTGGCCATTTCAGCAAAGCCAATACGGCCATGCATGGAGCGGTCAGTTTTGTAGCGGCTCCTGCAGCAGCGGTATATCCACGTTCAAGAAGAGTCGATGCCTCTCTGGCTGCTTCCCCAAATAGTGTTTGGTAGAAAGTGATGTAGGCCAGTGTCTTTGCTGGGTCTGATTTAATAATGCAATATTATATTATGTAACACGGTTAAAGTTAATTTTCTTCGATTTATATTGACAGTCATGTATCGTTGTCTCCCTAGGTCTTGGTTGGTAGTAGTAACTAATTTAATTGAGCAATACAAATGTTTTGTAATAGAAATAAGTAAATTGTAGAATTGCCCTTTGCAAGTCTTAATTAGCTGTAACTTTATTTAAAATTAATTCATATTTTGAATGAGTTACACACACACACACACACACACACACACAGTCACGAGTATGTATATATATTACATCAAGTGGATTACTATACTTACCATTATTTCACATTGTTGAATACATCCGAGAAATGAAGATGCCATTCCAATTTGATGTTTTATTGACACTCACTCCTGAACTCAAATTTAATTCACGCAGATACACACACAGTGCTACTTATAAAGCTGGAGCGATGCTGGTTGAGACTTCCCTCCACACAATGTATAACGTCAGCCGAAGTGAGGGGATGGCCAGGGATCCCCTATATGAGACTTGACGTGTGACGATTCAGCCGTCATAGCGTGTGATTAAGCAAATATTGAATCTTATATACTTTAATTCTTCCACGGAGCTTTGTTGACTAACAAAGACTAGGGTCTCGACACCACGAGGCATTGTCTCAACCAAACGCCATCACGTTTACAAACAAATATTTGTTATGATATTTGAAAGACAAGAATTAAAGCGTTTTAAACTGAACAATATGCAAATAAGGTAGCTTTTGTGCAAGGCATTCGTTCTTTTAGCCCATCCATATCCCGGAGGGGGTAATTAAAGTTAGAGTTACCCCCAAATAGCTTATTTGCTTCCAAAAAATTGGTACAAACATATTTCTAGGTAATAGAAGTATATATTATATAATTTGTTCAAAAGCTTGATTAAATTTTGAAGAAGTAATTCTTCATATTTAGACTCTAAAGAGAAAACGCATTTCTCTCGATGAATGGTTCACTTCTTATACGCTAATTTGTTTAAATATTAATTTATTCACTATGATGTAAACGTTTGGTAATCTTTATGTTAGAAGATGTGGCGGAAGCTTATATTGCTCGTTTATTTAAAAATCCCGGGAAAATACAAATGCGTGACCTCAAAGATAGGATTATCTGAGAAATACGTTATCGAAAAATCTACCCAACTTCACGGAGACAATATTTATTAAAGAAGAATTAAAACAAATGATTTTCATTGAACTTTATTTTGTTTGCAACGTAGTTTCAAATAATATGTATATAATCATCTTCTTAAAATTATAAGTTTTAGGTTTTAAATCACCAAAGATAAAATCACTCATAAAATACAAGCGAACCCAAAACGAGACGTTATCGAGAGTATAATGGTAAGCATTTTCCGTAGATTCCATTATAGCTTAAAAACGGTTCTTGATAGGTGGCCCCAATGCGGAATCCAGTAAGCAAAATAGTACACGATTAAAGTCCAGCTAACTCAACCACAAGATGACTTTTCAATATTTCTGATACATATTTATAGCATACATTGACGTGGAAAGTTAAGTAAAGATTATTACAATTTGAAATATACATCCATAAAATGATACAATAATAATAGTTGGGTTTGGGATAATGTTTAATGTGCGTGGTTTCATTCATTCTTATTAATTCATTTTCTTAGTTTTTCTTTAATATTATTAGTCTGTGAATAATGAATAATACGAACCCTGTAAAATCGATTTTTATAACGGAAATAAATATCTTTTTGCCTAAACATGTTCAAATAAAAAATGGTCACGAATAAATTTCATTATCATCAAACACGTAAATTTTAAATGATATAACGTGATCCCTATTGCCCCCATTCTGTGGTATTACCAAATGTGATGGTTATACTAATGCTGGATACCTACCTGTATTAGAGCAGTCTACGCGTTAATTAATTTCAATAATTTATCAAAGAAATGGAAATGCTAACTTGTCTTTTAATTAAAAAGAGTTACTTTTCGATTAAAACTTTCAAAATAATTGAATCTATTGATTTATCCAAATTCACCAATTCCGCTATCGCAGCTAGCAGCTGTGTGACGACACTGTTTTTAATAAAGTTTATCTAAAACAATTCCTTTCATTGTCGACTGCCGTTTTTAAGGTTCTAATTTCCTTTTGATAAATCACATTTCCCCCTAAATTAAAATGTCAGCCTCAGAGATGAAAGATAATTGGATTTCTGCGAAGATTAATTTGATACAAATTTTATTGAAAATAAATTTAAACAAGTTATTTATTTAAGACATATTATTTAGGTACACTTATTTTTTTTCCACAAAACTTAAGGGTCGGAGGATACATGCATGCGTATTATGATAACAAGTTAGCTTCTCCTGTTTCAAGGATAATACAGAATTACCGTCACTAATATCACCAAGAGATGGCGATAAGATGACACCAAATGTATTTATAGTAAGGATACAAGCCTTAGGAAGGAGGTTGGGGGGTTGGGAGGGGCGTTAATGCGATGAACAATGTCCCAACTAATTACATCAGATGTGCCATTGAGTGCCATCCAAGAGAGTTCAGCTGCTATTTAGAAACCCTGCCTGGATCGTACCGGCTCAGAATTCACTCAGAGAATAGCTCTGTCCGATGTTCTCGCCTGTATTTGGTGGTATTGAAGGAATTCTGTCTTTCTTAATTTAATTACAATATTCCGCATGCGACTACAATTTCATGAAAATGACAAGTTCATCAGCTTATACTACAAGTTGCTCAGTACAAAGATGTAATAATAATTCATAATCTTCACAAATATGAGAAATACTTATATTATAGATAGATATTTAATGAAATATGATGTTTACTGCCGAATCTTTACAATATTAATTTGAGTGACTATTGATAAGGATTGCAGTTTTTTGCGGACATTTCGAAATGAAGCATATTCAAAATTCGAGTGGAATGTATTTAAATATTTAAATTATTATATTACTATAATTAAATTACATTAATATACGTTGAATGATAAATTGTGCAGTCAAAGTTACAAAATAACTGCAAAATTAATTTAAATTTCAAGGCAATACTAATGAGTTGAATATTGTAAAAGATATAATCCACATAATTATAAGTCCATCAGTATATTCCAATGACAAAGGTTTCACCTGTGTAAAACCGTTAGTATACATAATAGAAGGGACATTTATGAGCCATCAATCGATTAAATGTGGGACTATATCTGCAATGCTAGGCATAGTTTGATTCCCATGGATTGAGCATATACAGGCTAGTATATATTTGGGAGGTCTTGAAGATAAACGGACTATATGACGCCGAAGAGAAATGACTGGCATATTATAGACCCGACAAGATGCAGCCTCCAATTGATCACATTACAATTATACGAGCGATCCCATTTTCATGTTTCTAAATTCATACATGTCCATAAGGATGTCTAGGTGCGTGAAATTCAAATATGCATCTTAGAATCACACCAGGCATGTGTAGTACACCTACTTTTATTGATTTTAAAATAATCAATCGTTCTCAATCGATCAATAATTATTCTCATTTCTTAAAAAGTCCCCTCCTGTATCGATTTCAACGTAATTATCCGTCTTAATATCATTTCGGTCTGATAATAATTTGTGCTCAACATCGTCTGTCTGTCCTGTACAATTATTCTAGTTCTGTAGAATTAATTAGAAGTCATTTAATTCAATTCAAACTTGTTATATTAATGACATTATTTAATTTATGCATAATAAATTATGTTTCTGATGAATTTGATGAAAGTATTCCTTTCACATTGACTGTATCGATGGAAACGTCAGACTGAATGCAGTAATTTGGGGGACAGCTGTAAATTATTAAATAAGTACGTGTTTGGTCACGCGAAAGGAAATATCACTCACTCATTTTAATCATTTCTCTAAAAAATTATCCTTCCAATGGTGTATAATTTGGTATGCAAAGGTTTTATCATTTGTTTAGCAGACCGACGCTAAAGTTATCTAAATATACTAACACTATGATATGCAACACTAATTCCAGCAATCCATTATGCATAACAAATAAAACAATTGGTTCAGATATCTTTATTCCAACGTTCAGGGTTGCAAAAAGAACGATTTTCACAATAAAGTTCACTTTAAATTGGAATTGCCAATATACCTATGTAAATACATGAAAAATATCGTATATAACATTAATTTTAAATATATACCTCGTCATTGTGTGATTCTCAATTCATTGTCTGCGAGGGTATATATTTCTTCACCTTCAAACAACATCATTATTTCTGTTACTATTAATACAGTTTAGTTATATCACGACGCAGGAACTTGCTCGATGTTGCATCATCTCTTTGGCTCGACATGAATGGTAAGATAAGACGCTGGCAGGATAGCACTTCCCTGCTCTAGATGGATGGATGTAATGCTAATGAAACTCTTGAGTGAAAGAAGACAAATATCTACGGTTTTAAGTTACTAATTACATACATGGTTAACTGTGGCTATTTCAGAACATGGGTGAAAGAAAATATTGGCCAAGGAAGCTAGCGGTTTCTCCCGATGTTTATTATACCTATAGGTCAAGAAAACAAAGTCTGCGATTTACAAAAAATATTTCACAGGCACAAAAACAAGTTATTAATTATTAAAGGATATGACCTTATATATTCCGCTTTAATAACAAAACAAATGCATGTTAAAATTGTCTGGGATTGCTTAAAAGATATATATTATGTCTTTATATGTATTTAATGTTTATCTACAATTTTTTAAGATCAGCTTGAAAAGAATGTTCTGCAATTTTTGTAGTCATCGTCGTTTGCTAACACTCTGAGATTTCAATTTTGTTTATAAAAGAAATACAAGAATTCGAATCAATAAATTTGAAATAGCCTGGAAATTTCTTTCAAATGATATTGCAAGATTTGCAGAGAAATTCTATGAAATGCAACTTTGAAATTCTCTGTCTAAAAGAAATTTCAAGGAAATGTAAGTTTTGTAAAAACAATGGAACATTTTTGAGAAACTTCGATGTATTGATTGGGAATATTTATTGAGTGATCAATCAATTAAACAATCAATTAATACATAAACTTTGTAACTCTCTATTGATTTTAAAAATCAATATTTCAAATTAAGAACAAGAAAAAGTTGATTTATTTTGTTACAATAAATGTAAATAAGTAGCTTGAAAGAGTAGCGATAAATTCACAATTTAAATTAAGAACTGAATTATCTTTCAGGTAAATTATTAATATATGTATGAGTAAAATAGTAAAAATAAGAAAGTCTAATACTGTACTTACTGTTTTTATATAAGAAGTAGTAGAATTTATAGTTCTCTGTAATCTATGCAAGTAGCATGAATAAAACATCAATCAAGTATTATAAAGAGATTAACGGATTATTATCCGAAGGAAATCTTTGAATATGACACACATCTAATGTTGATTTCAATATGATTGTAAAACACCAAACTATAAATATTTTATTAATAAGAAGTTGTACAAATATATATGTCAATAGCTATCTATGCAGAATATACTTTTCGTCCAATATTAGGTGAACAAAAAGTTTTTATAATAAGAAAAATCTTTTTTTTAAATTTTGCAAATCTCACTAAAATGAACTTTAAGACATCATTTAAGTAATATATGTAAAAGATATTACACACTAAATATTTACTTTCCAGCTTATATATATTCAGGCTTGCACCAGAGGGTCAATTTTTAACAACTTTTGGTTCAATTTAAGACTCGAATATATTACTGATTTTCTAAGTTTCATGCTCTATTGAAATCTGCATAATTTCATCATATTTTTCATCACAAAGTGACACTTTTAAATTGACAACTTAATGTCATACAAAAATCTCAAATAGATATTGTGACAGTCAGTCTTATTTTATTACAAATTTTTAAAATAGTTAATATATATGCTAGCTGTATATTATGTAGCTTTTTCTAGATTTCGTGATTATAGAATTCTAGTCAAGCATATGAGCCAAGGGGAGGGGGGAGGGGTTGTGCAAAGTTAGACAGAATACATTATTAATAAAAATCTGTTCAATATTTATCACCCCCAGTTCGAAGGCTATACTCTAAAAGACAATTTAAACTGCATTATAATACTTTCAATATGGGTCTGTGAAATACATACCAAGTACTGCATTTATAATTGTAATACAAGTGCGGATCCGGCTATTAGACAGCGATCATTCGTCCCATCACCAATATACATACTTACTCGAGTTTTAACAATTTTACGCAATAATTGTTTCATGTTGGAAGAATGCCAGTGGCAATGCTCTCCAATCTGTAATCATCTTAGACTGTTAAATTTATAAACACGGTATCAATATATCAGTGGAGTAGGAATTAGCTTGACAGAGGAACCTATAATTTGCTGAAACTAGAAAAAGGCTTTAATTCTTGGAATTCACACAAATATAATAGCGCTGCGTAATTGCATATTATTATATATATACAGAAGGGGAAAAGGTTTACTGAAATGTTTACTATTGTAATATTACCGCGCAAAATGAATATTGATTCTTTGACTCAACTGCAATATAATATGAAAAATAAATTTAAATATTGAGGGATGTATGGCTCTTTTGACAAAACTTATGTTTCTAATTATTAGTACGAATAATTTCAATTATTAACATAAAAACGAAGCAATAGTTTGAATAAATATTTTTTAAACATAAAAAAAAATTACTCTTATTCGTTTCACACAAAATTAAGGCATCTCATTATAATGAACGATGACTTTAAAACAAACACAAAATTATATGATTCCGAGCTGAAGCATTCATTTGAGGAACTATCACCAACAAGTCGAGCCAATTGGGGACATCAATGACAAAATGATATGATTCCGAGCTGAAGCATCCATTTGAGGAACAATCATCAGTCGAGCCAATTGGGGACATCAATGACAAAAAGATATGATTCCGAGTTGAAGCATCCATTTGAGGAACAATCATCAGTCGAGCCAATTGGGGACATCAATGACAAAAAGATATGATTCCGAGCTGAAGCATCCACTTGAGGAACAATCACTATAGTCGAGCTATTCACTTAGTCAATCACGGTTTGGATTAATACAAATGGAACATTTAAATAGTAAAACTCGCATTAATGGAAACATTGTATGATTATACTATGTGAGAAAGTATGCATAAAAAAGTAAGAAAAATATATATTAAGTAGCATTTTTATTAATTTAAAGACATTCCTTTTGCCATTTTAAAACACATTATACGAAACCAACAGAACCAACGCCCTAAATAATAAATATTTTATACATATAATTTTAATACTGTTTAATTAATATTAATAAGTATTATATAAAACTAAACAACAGTATTTATTATTAGTAAATATTAAATACTAAAAATAAATAAGATAAGTATCGCGAACATATGTTGGATAAGGGAGGCGTTGGCTTGGCTCAAGCGAAGGGAAAAGATATATTGTTTTTGCTCCCAATACAGCATTAGTAATAAGATAAGCAAAAACAATATATTTAAAAATGAATAATTCTTACCTTTTAAATTGACGTTGATATACGCAGTCAGCCGGAGAACGAATGTGTTTGTTTTATAATTAGACTAATAATCATTTCAAAGTAGGACATATACGAAAAATCGATAATATATATTTTGACTTATATTATACGAGATTTAGATTAAATGAACAAATAAATTTATTGTGTGTATATTTAGTAACAGTTTAATTATTCATTAAAAAAGTAGTAAATATAGATAAAAATATATAAATATATGAATTATACTATTTCAATAATTAAGGTCATACTGACGGAGCTGTATATCGATAGCTGAATATATTAAATTGCATTTATGGATCTATATTAACTGTATAAGTCTTATTTTAAAACTCTTAACCGAATTTCCTTTGCTTCTATAAAAAAATATATGTAGTCTGATAATATCTAATCAGTATTACCTATACACATTTTCAGCTATAAATATATTTCCGGAACTGTAGGGATATAAGAACACTATGTATTATAAAATGATTAGTACAATTTATTAGATTGTATCAGTAGTATCAATAGTTTTGATCATTTTGATTATATTTGTTTATTAATTTAATAGGTCAAAATATGTACTTATGCGACTTTTTTTACAAAGAGTAATTATATACAGAGATTTCACTCGTATTAATTCTGTATACAGTTCAATACTACGATGTTGATACCCAAAAGCTTTTGCAAAATAATGTTTTAAAAACTGACGACAGCAGTTAAACAGATTATGTTGTACAAAAGTTTTAGGCATATAGGCAAATAATTACAATTTACAAACAACTTACGTATGTTAAAATTGTTGGAAAATATATATTTGATCTTAAAATTGATTTAATAAAAATACTTAATACTACTTATTTGTAACCCATTTACATAAAATTTATTAAAATAAAACTATTTTTTATATACGACGATTTACAGCGCGATGTATATGAAATCAATAAGAGTCAACACTCTGTGTTTAATTACTCTA
>JAYRBW010131823.1:0-15915 GCA_036023295.1 Invenusta paracnida
TCTTATTTCATTTATTTTTGTGGTTTGAATGAATTTATATCTTTTAAAATTGTCTGTAGCTAACCAGCTTTTTGCCAATTTTGGCGATAAAAAATATATATAAGAAAGTCTTATACTATATTCAAGTATGTCAAACTAGTTTTAATGTGCCCAAGATCTATTTTGTGTGCCGAAATGCAACAAGTATCTATTTTGTGTGCTGAAATGTCAAAAATGGCAGTGTGCATTTGGCGCACGTTGTAGTACTTGCCGCTCACATGCATTGAATACAAACATGGGCCAAGGGGGCTTTAATTCACTTTTGTATCTCCATAGGCCTTACTTATATAATGATATTAGATAAAATATAATATTACTATATATTGATTAAGATATATCAAATAGTTAGAATTATAAGATTAGTCATGATTTTTTTATTCATATTAAAACTGGAAATAATATAAATAATATATATATATTATAATCTAGGCTGTTCAGTCAAAAATTAAAATTGCAGTGCTTAATTTTCCGGCGCCAGAAAATTAAAATCTATACTAAAATTCCGGCGCCAGAAATTTAAAAGAAATACTAACTTTCCGGCATCTGAAATTTAAAATGAATCAAAAATAAATGATGAACAATAATCATTTTGAATAAAATATGCCTAAAATATGCTTGAGAACTAATATATAATAATAGTTAATACAATTATTTTCTTAAAAAATATAAATTTTTATAGAATTTATGAAAAATGAATTAACATAATAGAATATTTTCCTATTCTTTAATATGGAAAAAATTAAAATGGCTGCTACATATGCTACAGGAAAAATATTTCACCTATCTGCCAGACTAATATTAAAAACTAAAATGATAGACAAAATTAAAAAAGTGAATACAAATATGTTAAATACTTACTCAATAATATTTAGATCAAGAAAATAGAAAAAATATAGATAGATTATTATGTTTATAGATAAATTAATAAAATATATCTGACAGTTAGACAAAAAAGAAATCTTTGGTATTTTAACTTTTATTTTTACTCATCTAGGATTTTAATTTTTAATACTATAAATAATTAATTTTTTTATTACTTACCCTTGAAGTGCCCATTTCCCATTTGTACTTGGCTTATATGATTTTCCACCATGAATGCACGTGTACTTAATTTCATAATATAAAAGAGATTCATTAAGCTTTCTTAATTTTAATTGTGGTTGTGCTGATTTAATCATCCTTGAATGGCATTTTTACAACTGTACACAATTGTCTTTTTGATACTTTTCAATATATAACTCCAATTCTTGATATACATATGTTCTATTATTCTTGGTGGTGTGTTATCATTGGGCAGTAAGCCCAATTTTAATTATTTTATTTTATTCTATTACAATTATGTTGAAATATGGAAATTGAGTCTTATATATATATATATATATATGTACGTTTTAATGTTATTTCTCTCTATTTTGTACAGTTGTATATATATCCTATGTAAGTATATCATTATTATTACTTTAATTTCCTGGCAATATTCGTCATAGTTTTACTTTAAATACATATATTCTATCATTGGGCAAATTGTATATACCTATATTATTCCAGCAATATTAATCAATTTTTACTTTAAATATTATTCTATTAAATTTACACTATATTATTTTAATAAACATCCCTTATTACTGAGGGATTCCAGATGCTGGAAATTTAGTATTTCTTTTAAATTTCCGGCACTGGAATTTTAGTATGAATTTTAATTTTCTGGCACTGGAAAATTAAGCACTGCAAATTAAAATTTGTTTTTTTGAACAAAATTTTTACACAAACATATTCTCATGAAATCAAGAATTCCAAATATGTTATTAGGCAGCCTGGCACAAATGATGTACATTGTTTACCAGGATTATCATCTTGAAAAAGGCAAACCAGTACATGGGCATGAACACATTATGATTTTCCAAAAAATGGAATAGGTTTTTTATATTTATAATTGTTGACTTCAGACTGAACCTATTTGTGTACCATTTTATATATATATAAATGTGTATAAAATAAGAGTAGTTTTTTTATATTTGTAATTGTTGACTTCAGACTGAACCTATTTGTGTACTATTTTTTGATATAAATAAACATGTATAAAATAATATAGTAAATATAGTAAATACAAAAATGATGAATGTACTCGAAATTTAGAAGAATATAGCAATATAAAACTTAATCTTACTTAATATAACTATTTTGAGTAATGTTTAAAATATTCACGCATCAGCGGATTTAGTAAAGTATAACAAATCACCAAATAAATATTTACTTTAGTCAATATTGAAACCACATAGTAGACCGATTCGTTTCAAACAAATTTTATATTTATATTGCATATTATAAAACGTAGAAAACACCTTTTTAGCCTGTTTTCGGCACCACAATTATAATATCTACTAAAGATATTAGTAAAATAATAAGCTTCCCACAGTTATACCGAATAGGGATCATCAGCAATGTACATTACACATTGTAATATCACAACACTATTCTTTGTGTGAAACACCTATTTTATATCAGTTTTGTTTCAAACATATAAAATTATATTTCAAATCACTTAGGTATTCAAATATTTGCAATTCATCAACAATTTTCGTCAAAAAAGTTTCAGGTAACTGGTTAAAATCACTGAAAAATCTAAATTTATGTGTTCAAACTGGGTAATTTGAGATATATACCCACTACCTGGTAAACAAAACATCATTTGTGCCCTGCCTAAGGATTTGATATGCCATGGCCATGACTGAACTGTTATTGTTAATATTGTTATAATTAGTATAGTTATTATTATAGTATTATAATTATAATGCACCAAGTGGGGGGTTATTTTTCTCAATTTTATGCATATATATTATATGAATGGTATAACAATATATCATTGATCAACAACATGACCCCCTAAGCACAGGGTATAATTTTATAAAGATTATAAAATCAAGAGTTCAATATGGAATTATTATTCAGACATAATAGTAATTCTTAAAAATAAAATATATTATTTTGTTTCTATTATTTATTGCACATAATATTTTAAATTGTTAGTTTCTTGTAAGTTGTAAGTCTAGAAAGTAACTACTCACATTTTTAATATGATTATATATTATACTTCATTTCTTATATAAATATATACAATGTAAATATATATATTATATGGTAGTGACAAAATATTGCAATGTTATTGCAATGGTAAAAAATCTGGGGACAAAATGTCATAAAATCATATATAAAGTACACTGATTTTTATTTTATAATATATAAAGTGATATAATCAAACTTGAAGATGAATATTATTATTTATATAAAATATTTTTCTATTATTATTAATACATATTAAGCCTAAAGTACTGTAAAGTGTAATCTTAATATTACATGTTAAATTAAGATAGACAATAGCTCTATATAAACATATCAAAGATTTGTTTGTGGTTAGCTATATATACTCCTATCCTAGGATGTTAATAGAACTGTGCAAGCTAGTTTTCTCAATATATATATAGACAAATTTATACAAATGAATCACATATAATCTATTTAACTGCAATACAATAAGGGTGTATGTCAATTTTTTATTATAAGGCATAATGCCAATGGAATAATGCAGTCAAATCAAGGGGACAAATTTTTTTAAGTATGTGGACAGTTATTATCCTACTGTTAGTGATATTCCTTTATTTGTTTACTAGCTTGCACAGTTCTATTAACATCCTAGGATAGGAGTATAGCTAACCACAAACAAATCTTTGATATGTTTATATAGAGCTATTGTCTATCTTAATTTAACATGTAATAATAAGATTACACTTTACAGTACTTTAGGCTTAATATGTATTAATAACAATAGAAAAATATTTTATATAAATATAATGTTCAACTTCAAGTTTAATTATATCACTTTATATATTATAAAATAAAAATAACTGTGAGAAGCTAAATCTTAAATTGTTGAATTTTTTGCATCATTTAATTAATGATAATCCAATTAAAATTGAAAATTTGTTTCATATACTTTCTCATTTTTCAAAATGAATAAAAAATACAAATCAATTTTTATATTAAGTGAGAAAAAAGGAAATTTATAACATAATACTAGTTTTATCACATACTTTAAAAAATATGTTAAAAATTAAAAAAGACATTTTAGTTATAAACAGGTAAGCCTGCATAAGAAAAAAATTATATAAATTACTCCCACTTTATCATTAATTAAAAAAAACTGCACATGTTTTTTATGTATAAATCAAATGATTTTTACCATTTTTACTTATTTTTAAGAATTTAGTATTTCAGAATTGTTTAACATTTGTAGATTTAAAAATTATTACTAGGAATGTAAGAAGATTTATATGTAATAAGCAAAGTAGATATAATTTAGTTAATGAACATCAAGATTATTTTTAAAATGTCAAAAATATGCAACATATCATGTAATAACTATGCCCAAAATATATCTACAATAAATTTTCTACATAAGTCAATTTTAATATTACATTTTTTTAAAGTTATAACACTTACAAATAATTCATTATTTACATTTGATAATATATAATTATTGGCTTATATTTTTCCAGCAATGGTATACATACATTTCATTTAGATTTTATTATTCCATTCATTTATATATTTAATTGACTTCTATACAAAATGTTAATCATTGAATGTGCAATAACTCATAATTTTTTTCCCCGTGATTTAAAATAATGCATTCTTAGCCAGCATTAATGAAATCATTTATATTAACATTTTTTCAATGCAGGACATCAAAAGGGAAAAGTCTAGAGAAAAATAGAATCTGTGTTACAAACTCTTGATAAACCTGTTTGGCCAGAAATACAGACATTTATTTTGATTATATTATAATACTGCACAAATAGTGCAATGTACTTAACAAAATCTTTGAAAGTAAGTACAAAATAATTCATTGGTATAAAATTATTCACATAAGACAAGTAGTTCTCTGCCAATTAAATAGAAAACATCAATCAAGTAATTATGGTTTTAGTACAAAACCTCACTAAAATATTATTTGCCATTAATAAATTAATACTGACATACTTAAATACTTAATTCACAATTAAAATATGTTCTAAGATGAAATATATTTAAATAAAAGATGATTTTATTACAAATTACAGCTTTTCAATATTTTGAAATTTGCTTGAATGTCAATTCCTTAATAATAATATCTATGAAAAGCATACATTAGGTACCTAATACATACATCTAAAACATGTATATAGGCAATTCCATTTTAATTTGCACATTTTCATGATAAATTTATATGAACATATTTCCATGAAAGTTAGCATATAAGGGTTTGTAACTGCATGAAATTCAAATATGTATCTTAGAACCACACCATGTGTATACTTTTAATGATTTTATTGATTTTAAAACATTCAATTATTGGCCTGATTATATCATTTGTCTGATTATAAGTTGTTGATCATAAACGAATTTCTCAATGTATTTAAAATATGTATGCTAATAATTATTCTAATTTTTTAAAGAATCCCATATAGTATCTATTTCATCATCAATAACCATCTAAATATCATGTTGTGTCAAAATAATAAATCACAAAGTGGCAGTCTTATTACAATCTTTGAAACACACCATGTGTATACTTCTATTGATTTTATTGATTTTAAAATTGGTCTGATTACAAATTGTACTAGTATCACAAACATATTTTTCAATGTATTGTTTATAATATGTAGGCTAATAATTATTATCATTTCTTATAGAGTCCCAGGCTCATATTTATTTTGTCATAAATAACCATCTTAATATAATTTCATGTCAAAATAATTAATCATTAAGTGGTGTTGGTCTGATTACAATTTGTCCTCAACATTGTGTATTCTGTACAATTGTTGCTCTATAGAAATGATTAACTAAGTAATTTAATTCAACTCAAAAAGTTCTAATATGTTGTTATTCAATTATTAAGCATAATTATATTATGTTTAACATGAATTTCATACTTATATTCATTTTAAATTGAATGTAGATAGAAATGTCAGCCTGATTACAATTATTTTTAGGGAAGTTGTTAATTATTAAATTAATACATGTCTGAAATGCAATGCAAATATCACTCATTTTCATAATTTCTCTGAAAAGTATCTATCTAATGGTGCATAATGTTTTATGAAAAGGTTTTACAAAACTTGAATTCTGAATTGTGTAAGAAGAGATGATGATCTAAGAAAAAGCTAAAAACCATCATTTGACCAATGCTAACATTTTCTAGATATACACTATATTATGTAACACTAATTTCAACAATCTCTTATGCATCAGATGTGCTGCTTCAACACAAAACAATTGTTTAGATATCTTTATTCAAAAGTTCAAGGGGGCAAAAAGAATGATTTTCACAAAAAATTACACTAACTTGGAATTGCCCATATATCTTTTATTGTTTAATTTTTATCTATGAATTAAAATAATTTTTACTTTTCATTTTTTGGCCGACTGGGTCTTTTTTGGACTGACCAGACATCAACACATTTTATCTGATCTATCTCATGTACATATATGCCATACATATTAGCTCCCCTTGAGTTAAATACTTTATATAGTTGACAAAGGGTTGAGTACATACAGTGTACAACATACTTTTAAGGGAAAACTGCCAATATAAGTGAATTTATTACTGTAGGTTATGTAAATTAGTGTTGATATGCACATGATTGATTACCCAGTAGAAATAAACTTTATCAGACTTTTGTATTGTCCTTATACATTTTCTATATTTTTTTTCTTCATATACAGTAGGATTCGCCTATATTGTATTTTTATTTGCCACATAAAAATATACGATATTGACAAACATACCATATATGCAAACTTGCTTTTATTCTCGAAAATGTAGGCCTATATTGAATTATAAACAATTATTGACTTATATTTCATTGATTTATATTTGGAAACGATGTTAGCAGCTCATTAGGTTTGTTATTCTTTGTTATGAGTCAATTATTGGAAGTGAAATGGTACGTATTGTATATTGGCAAAAATATGGATAGTGTGATGTTGAAAATAGATATTATATACGAAATATTCGAATAAATTGCCTAATGGTACAAAAATAATCATACGATATAGGCGAATTTACGATATAGACGATTTTTTTGTATCTAACAGATAGGCGTTTTGGTGGTGCATTTACAAAAATACGATATAGGCAAATATACAATATATGCTAATATGATATAGGCGAATCCTACTGTAGTTAAGTATGTCTATATTAGCTTATTCTAGATTGGCATTTTGACTATATATGCACATTTTTTTATTTCCCTGCTATACTTTATTTGTCTATTTTGAAAGGATTGATTACTGTTAATTTTAATAAATAAAACAATATTTAAGATTATATCATAATACTTTTCATACACCAATAGATGTAATTTTACATATATGTTGAAACATATCTTGAGTTCATATTAAATTAAAGCAATAAAACAATTACAACAAACACTATTTCATTTTGCTTATTAGTTATTAATTTTATCTTACAAAATGTTCTACAACTTTTCCCACTAAATGTATAGTATACTAAAAACACTGCATTTATCATGAAAATGATCTTATTGTGAGTATATCTTGTATTGTTCATTTTAGTATAGTTATAAAAACATGTAGGATATAAATTAAAATAGTGCAAATTGTAACAACTTACCATTGCCAGATAATTATAATCACTACACATTTATCAGGGACCCATTTCCTATAAATTATCAGTTTCTATTATTCCTTACCAAAAGTCTGAATCTGTATCATTACAACATGATTAAATTGGTTAAATTTCACAATTAATAAATAAAAAGAATATAAAAATACTTACTGCAGATATACTTGATATATATAATACTGTATGGAAAGTTATAAGCTATACAACTATATAAGTAACAATAATCAATATATAAATATATACATATATATCAAATGCATAATTTATTTTTGTAACTTAATGTATAATATATAGAATTTATGGCAAAACCAATATTTCCTTAACACTGAAAATACACATCTAGAAATGGTAGCCCAGTCTGGAAAGTCTGATCGACATGATGTTATGATGATACAAATGCATCATGTCAAAGATCACAAGCTTATAAAGGATGGGTCAGGAGTGCATTCATATCCTGCATTGAATCTGGAAGAAGTATGTTTTTATTTTTATTTCTGTGTAATCTTTTTTTTAATATTCAAATAAATAATCAATGTTTATTTTTACTATCTGTAGTCTATCTATAAAAATTTTTTCTTGTATGAATACAGTCACAAATATATTTGTACTTTATATAAAAATATTTATCGAGTGATCTGCCTAGGTTGTAGCTTAACTTCATGAAAAGTAATGTTGAGTTATATAAAATCTCCCAAGCTGTTGTATATGTTGGTGAAACACAGAACATTGTCCTCCTTCTTGTTAGAAATTTCTCTTATTGGCTAATATCATCAAAGTTGTAACTCCTTTATTTGGTTTATTAGTATCATGTAATAATATGAATAGCATAACTAGTATACTAGTATAAATCATATTTCAGTCAAATATGGTGATTGATATCTTAATGGTTATCTAGATATTGTGGTAATAAAGCCACTATCAAGAGAAAGACGCTGGTTGCTAATGTATTGTCATTTTTTATAATAAAAAATTCTCATAGTATACTCAGTAATGGGCTGTAGCGAACTAGCGCTTCCTTCTTTAAGGATATTTACATTGGAAAATGGACTTTAACACCACGAAAAAATGATTTGTCTGTTACTGCATTTAAAATTTGTTCAATAACTAGCCAAACCGACGACTTATTTTCCTTCCATACCACTGGAAGATTTGTGGCAATGTTTACATATATGGTACAAACCAGCAATAATCACAGATAACACAGGGTTGTATTAAACATTAGATATCAAAAGAAATCAGTCCCAGTGCAATACTGTATCCAGCTGCCTAATCCTATCATCTTCAATAAGTGTAATAATTCGAAAATTAAAAGTGATAAAGGGAATACGAATCTGATATACAGCTTTTTAGAAACTCACTAATTAGATAAAATACATTACGCACTAAAAACGAACACTTTTTTAATAACGACATATTTTTATAACCGGATGCAGAAATGATTTATTTGCTTCAAATATAGATAACTAAATGTAGTTTTTGGTAATTATCACAGAACGTATAAATATTACTAATTGATTATTCAGACATTCTATTACTATTATTAATCAATAAGGCGTCATCCATATTAGTTTGCTAACCCGCAGTTACCTATTTCGAATGTGTTGAGAAAAATAACGTTTGCCAATTCCTTTGTCACGTTACGTAGTATATACTTATTTATGTAATTAAAAAAAGACTGTTAAAAATATAAATCATACTTTATTTCATTTAACATATTTATAACGACTAGTTTCATTGCATGTCAGGTTAATGTTATAACAATATATATATTTAAATATAGTTAAAAATATAAATCATACTTTCTTTCATTTAACATATTTAAAATAACTAGTTTCATAAATTGTATGTCAGTTTAATGTTATAACAATATTCCAAACGTAGTCTTTGAACATTATCCTTTTTGCTATATACTTACAGTTGCACATAATCATTTTTCATTTTAGATTGATAAACGAATGGATCGCAATCTCACTTTGGGAAAAGAAAGCTTTAAAACTGTTGGCGTAGGTGTAACGCCGGAAGCTCAACAACTTTTCAATCATATAAATAAATTGTAAGTGTATAACTTTCCTATAAATATAAGAAAGGTTTCATAATTAGTTATTATATGCATATATTAGGTATCATAATACAGATATGTATGTGCATCATTATCTTTATGAACATTTTATTATTCAAACTGACATAATATAGAGTAGACCCTTATCCGATGGAACAGGAGGATCACCATCTACAAGATATTTGCATATTTTTATTTGTCTCCCTAATTGAAGTGTTTAGTAATTAAATTGTGTAAACCTTTTGTGCATTATAGAATCGAGTATCTTGTGGTTAATAAGGTTGTCACCGGTTGACATCAAAAATATATATATATACATATATATATACTCGTTAAAGTAAATAAGTTGGCCGATATACACTGACATGCAATGGTTTTGTAGTCAAGCTGATGTAGTAGGTATAAACTTGAATGGTTGAATAGGTATATCTATATGGTTGAAATAGTACTTTGGGCCATTTAATATATGTATGTACTATGTTTTTGACAGCATTCATCTTACGTATGCGTAAATAAATATGTAAATTATGATATCCGGTATATTTTGTGAATTATTTCTAAGACCTACTTTTCAATCTATTTATTTTTTGCTTTGTAGATGAGATTTTGAAAGATTTTTTTATTAACATATGGTGACTGACTTGATAATAATTATGTGGGGTATTATACAGTAATAATAGACAGTATTACCTTTGTTTTCCTGTGTAACTGACTCAACACTTTTGTTGATTTACAATTGTTAATCCAGTGGCATTCCTTGAAAAATATCAAGTCTTCATAAAAATGCCCATACTTATTCATGTATATATAAATCAGTTCGCTATCATTACTAAGTGCGTAACTCGGTCATTCTACTCCGTACACTTTAAATAGAACAATTAGACGGTGCACGACGCACCATGTAAGTGAAGAAAGCGTGATCAGGGAATTCCTAAAAATCAGCCAATCAGAATGTCTGATTGGTAAAAAAGCTATGCGTTTCATCGAGTATTGCGAAACTGATTAAAATGGTTATTTTTACATTTATACGTTTACAAAAGTTCATTTAAACTATTATTTATAATAGTAAATAACAACAATATACAATAATGCGATATATTTATACATCTGTAACCGAATCATATTGTTACGTACAAGTGGATTATATAAAATAGCTTGAACATTTATTACATAAAAAAGATAACTATAACGCCATTATTGTACTTTTAAGGTTGATTTATTTCATGATCAAATTATTAAATTTAACTGTATATTTAAAAATTGCTTTCGTTAAAAAATTTAAATTATATTTAACATTTATTTTGCAAATTAAACTATTAGAAAGGGTCTTAGCATAGTGTAAATTTATCTAAGGCAAGCGAATAATTATATTACTAAATAAACATATTAAATATAACATTGACTGTAAATGTACATAAATAGGGGTGCATCATTCATTCACTTTGCAGTACAGTTGTAATAAAATTTAGGCATTTTGCTTTCAAAAATTGACATTTTAAATGTGAAAATGTGTCATAAACTGAACGTTGTTACGACAGTCCCAGTTGCAATACCATTAGAATGAAACCAGAATTGGCCTTTTCCGGCATGTAGATAGCTAGAAAGAAAGCAAGATATATGGATTACGCTAGTTTATAAAATTGTGTACATTACAAGTTTAACACTAGAACGACCGATTGGGTCAATTGACCCATTTTGTAAATTCAAATACATGCTGTGAATTGAGTTTTAATATTATACATATGTAAGATACTTTCTGACTTTTTCTAACTTGTTTAAAAGTGTTTGTCACTCAGCATTTTTTTTACACAATATTAAAGGAGTTAGTGGAAAAATACTGATTGTACATTAACAACCAAGGTGGGTCAATTGACCCATATTATAATATCCTAACCAAAAGCGATTGAAGCATAGAATAAGAGAAATAGGCAGTGCATCTGTTATCGCCAGTGATCTGCATATGCCTAGCAGCAAAAGGCCACGGTCATTTCTGAACAGCTTTAACAAACGTCTTACCTCAAAGAGCACCACAAGGAAACGTGAAGTACCTGATGATGTGCTCATCATGGAGCCTCGTGTTGTCAATGAACCACCGGCAAAAAGACTTCGTTGTCAGCAATGTCACAAAAATAAAACGAAAATGTAATACCGAAAGTGCCCTAAATTCGTGTGTTAAGCATGCTCTGAACCGGTTTGTAATAACTATATGTGATTGTAAAAACTGTCTGCACACTGGTAAAATATTTCTGTATTCGTTTTGGTAATATTCAATACCTATCATAAGCATAACATTCGATGTTATCATTATTATAGTACAACATCTATTAGTGTAAAATTGTAGTATAGTTTTTTGATTATATCAATAATATAAATTCATATTTTGTGTGAAATACCTTTGATAGTAGCTGGTCAAACTTAAAACCTGTTGTTAATGAAATTAGGTATATTTGGGTCAATTGACCCACAATGGTCGTTAATGGTTAATCAATATTTCCTTCGTTCTAGTGTTAATAATAGTTTAATGCGCATAAACCAATTCTGTTAAGAGAAATAGTTGTGGATATTTAAATGCAAATATATAATTTTAGCGTATGCAGGGCTGCAATGAGAAGCCTGTATTTCTAAATTACCTGAAATATTCGGTCTAAAATGAGCGTTCATTAGACCAAGCATGTTTTGTAAAAACATTGTTATGCTAATACCAATGAAAAAGAATAGCGATTCACAAATATCTAGCAGAAATTGTTTTTGAATGCTATTGTTTCTAAATTAACTATTTTAAATTAAAATTTAATTTGAACGATATAAGTCTATATTATATTCCTAATTAGTAATTTAATACCGACATCTAATTTGGTTACACTTTTTACTTCTTTAGCGGATATGTTTCTGGACTGTGCTTTATATTGTCATGCTTTTAACTTTACCAATTAAGCTAAAATATATAAATACGAGATGGAAATTAAATATGAACTTTATATATATGTTTAAATTTTTTATTCTAAAATATTATGTATATATTAACATTTAATAATTTTGAACGTATAGCTAGCTAACAATGTAATCATGGATAATAACATGTTGGTCAGATAACTGGTATATCTACTGTATTACTATTATCCCGTATGTGGGTTCTTTGTGATTTGTACTTTCATTTGGTATTTTGCACCAGTTTCATTGGAGTATTCTACTGATTTTATTATTTAATTTCTTATATATTATTATAAAGTTTATTTTCATTGTTTTATATATGTATTGTGTTTTTGAGGTTAATTCATAATAATTCTTTGACTTTTTAACTCATTTTATTTCAGTTACACTGAGACAGTTTGGAATGGCCAAGACATAATTGTCATGGATTCTCTGAAAATTCAGTCCCCTTATAAACCCGATAACGTTCTACCTCTCAGAGAGAATTACAAGAAAGATGCTGTTGATCGAATTAAAAAACTGGTATGATATTATTTGTGTTTCGTGTATTTCGCATATTACATACCCTGCGCAATAGTATACATGTACTACTTTCTTGGCCCTTCATCCGTGGGTAAAAAGTGGATATTGGTTCAACGATGCTTTACCCTGAATTGGTAACTAAATTGCTAAAGTAAATATTAGATAGAATTTCGACTATGTTAAAATACCATAGGACAATGTTTAAAGTAATATAAAATGTATTCCCCCCCCCGCATTTATCTGTTAAAGTCACTTTTAACCAGGAGAATGCCTTAGCATTATGTCAGTGTGCTATCTTTCGGGGCGATAGTAAATATATCTAAAACTCACAGGCTCTTAATAATACATAAGCGCAGGTTCAAATCAAGTGTTTCTATCTTGTTATAACTTGTATTTCGTATAAAATGTGCATTTCTGTAATTTAATAAATTATTTAGTATGATTATTTTCTACTAAATGTAATTCAAAGGAATCACTAAAAATAAAGATTGTAGTTTCAAAGGGAAATGTTATCACACTGCAATTTCAATTAAAAACTTGCTTTATTCATATATACATATATATTCTGTTATAAATTTAAGTTTTATAATGCTCATATCATTTGCTCTTCTTTTAGGTTAACCAATTCCGAGAAACCCAACTTCACGAAGCATCAAACTCAACGTGATCGCATAATTCTGTATTGTAACATTTGTTTTATTGCGCTGGTTGTAAATCATGTCTCATGTTTGTGCTTAGTATTTATTACATATTTTTATCCCAATTTATTATTCATACTATATTGTACGAAAAAACACGTTAGTTCGCAAGACATTTGATTTGTAATACTAATAATTTATACCACTAATTTCTTGTATTTTCAATTATTGGTCTGTTTGGGAAATTTATTAGTTTCATATTTTTTCTATTTCAATCGAATTATACATTTAACTTACCACTGTATACTACATATTTCATATTTAAACACTAGCACTTTCCGTCTTTTAAGAATATATTCAAGAGAATAAATGGTTATATATATAAAAATACGCTAAGAATGGAATCAATATGAAATAAAACTGCAAGTAACATCTAAATAATTGGGTAACCATGACATCTCAAAATATGATATATAAGTAAGAGTATAGCTCATGATCACGGTTTACATGCAGATTAAGCAAAATGATCTCCAACTGTTCGTTTACTCTTTAAATATATACATGTTCGGCACAAACATCTGAAAGGAAACCTTATATAAGTTAATCGAATTGTTCATGACTAAATAAAGACTTCTTCGATGGCAATATCTACATAGATACAAGTTTTTGTTTCCAGTGTTTCATCTATGAAGTTTTTTGTAGAGATCAATGTACAATGTGATTTTATACTGTTAGGATATGAAGTGATTCATAACTATTTAGCTTTGGCTGTGTTTATATTTACGTTTAATCAAGACTAGAAAGATTACCTTAAACAATGTTAACTCTTCAATGAGAATGTTTCCGTCTCAGAAAAATGTACCGTTTTCTCCGATAGTCAAATATTGTTTTTATAAATTTATAAAATACATATATATTAATTATATCTAGATTATATATAATTTTGTTTTCTTCACAGTGGTTTAAGATATATATAATAATATGATATCTAGTTGTTAGTTCATGCGAGCAACCCATACGTACGGTAAGGTATACTATTAGAATACCACAGGAACGACCATTTTGTAACATTTAAAATCTAATTTATTTTATGAAATTATTTAATTTTTATTGTGTAGCGCGTCGTCAACTACTAACCAGCTTGCCAATTGTCATCTTCATAGACCTGAGATATTTAGGTTCAAAAATCGACTTCTTTCGTAATTAGAATAATAACACTAAGCGATTTTTATGAAATTTTGAAAATATTTTATGTATAGTATATTGAAAATGTTCCACTGTTTTCTATCTAACTCATTATAAATAACTAATTTTTAGCGTAACACAGACAGCTATCTATGTGTTTTGTAAGAACAACATATTGTTAAAATCGCCGTTAAAAACTAAATAAAAATGAGGTTGGCTCTTAAACTTATAAACATAATGTTACAGTATTTGTCATTAAAATGATATGATTTTGCACAAAACACAGATAAAAACTAATTTTAGCTATACTTCTATTTCCTGATATCGTGCCATAGATATTGTATCTTAAATATACAATGTATACGATATATATATGTACAATATACGATGTATAATATCTATGTATCGTGCACATACATTTATATCATCGATTAAATTGTTACTGAATTCTGATTGGTTGACTGCAATACAGCATATATATATAACATAATTCCATATCTCTGTATACCTAATACGATAAATATTATTGAGTGTAAATGACTGCTTTAAAATGCTATGTTACGTGTGCATATTGCAATCAAACAAATATGTAATATATAAATTATGCATATTATTTGATATTAGGTACTTAATGAGTTACATTTTGTTTTGCTTCTCTAAAAATAATGACCGATGGCTCAGTTACATTTTGCTGTGGAGTTTATCTAAAACATAATTAAATTGTGTGACTGGACAATTATAAATAATCAAATGCTACATTAAATAGTCCATTAATAATGTATTCAGCAAAAAATTGTGATCATAATATAAGTCAAAAAGTGTGTTAGCTCAACCCACAAAAGAAATGAAATATCCGT
>JAYRBW010131834.1:0-15914 GCA_036023295.1 Invenusta paracnida
TCTCAAGCCAATGAAAATAGAGAATTCTAATAAATTCCATAATTTGCAATCAAATTGATGGAATGAATTATTATTGAAGGGAAAGTTGCTATTGAATGTGCTAAACATTCTCTAAAATGTTGGCAAGAACATATTTTTTCAGAAAAAAAAGTTATGTCCATTTTAGTTATATTTATGATCTTCCCAATAGTAAACAAAAAATGAACATATAAAATTTTAGATCCTATATAAAGCAGTCAAATATCATTGGATTGATTTTAAATTTGGAATTGATAAAATGAATTCTATTCTAAAATCATATAGATTTTGATCCATAGGAAGTCTACAGTCCTGATCAAAAATTAAAATCGTTATCTTAACCTTCAGTGAGGAACTAAGTAAAAGCTGGGAGGATCAACAAATTAACATTTTCATGATGAATATCATGTAAACTAATAAAATATACTTGTATGTAATAATTTAAGTCAATAAGTATTGTAAATCAAATTTATCCAAAATAATCTGCAAACTTTAGGTTGCCTATCCTTTACATAATAAATGTTTGATCTTGGAATCAGAATCACACAATAACCAATGATCAAATCATAAAAAATTATAAGATCTGTTTAATAAATCACATAAAAAAGTTTCTTGAAAATTTTGGCCAGCGGTGGTTTTTTAAGTGTGTCAATCTATTATGTTTGAAAAAGACGTTTAATTATCTTCTTCAATACTAGCTTCATCCAACTAAAACTGGTCACGCATTTTTTTCATTTGCAAGTTACCTTTTTAACAATTTATTTTATTTTGTAATCTATTTATAGTAAAAATGACAAATTACTATTTTAGAGCAGCATGCGAAATTTTTAAACTTTAAAGCAACCCTGTTATAAACTACAGCAAAATAAATATTATCAATATTTTTTTTTCTTGAGTTGGATGAGGTTATCCAAACATTACCAAACCTAATTTTCAGAGTTATAATTTCAGTTTACAATATTTTTTAGCAAAATATATTAATAAACCCATCATTTTCTGATATGTATAAATAAAAAAGTAATAGAATTACACTATTATATAATGGATGACGACTGCACGAGTTTTAGTTCAAGACTGGTAATCTCATCAAACTCGACTTCGACTTTTGGACGATATTTATATTTTCATGAATTCTCAGAAAATTTGTACAATTAATCAAAATTTCTCCTGAGTTTCCTTGAGTGCGCTTAAGTCGTAATACTCACTTGATGTGTCTCCCGGTACCACAGCACGAAGGGATCTTCAGGAGCAGTCCCGTTTGCCTCTCCCATCCCCTGAGCTTCCGTAGAAACACCTTCCTCTCCAGAGGTTGAGTTGTTGTCTGATGATCCGATGTCACTGTTAATACGGTCGTACTCAGTCTCGGAGGCCTGATTCTGCTTGTTTCAGTATTCACCAGCCAGCCAATCAGACACAGAAATGGTATCATATAGCCATAGAAATATATGTAAATGTGGGCGTGACAAGCCAATACTGACTTTTCATGCATTTTTATTACCCTAAAAGGAAAACTAAAGGACCTTAAATCAGAGGTATTATCAAGGTATTTAATTTTGTCTTTCAAATATTGAAGCAATAATTGTTTTAAATCTATAAACTAAGCAACAAATATTACCAATAAATCATTAAATCCAAACTAATCGATTGCAGCTTTTTAGTTGTGAAGCATCGATCGTTGAGTGAACGATTAATGGTAGAATTCGAAAATCCTAAAATACTCGAGGAGCTCCTGAAACTTGAAAATAAATATATCAAATATTACAAAATTAAGATAAAACTTTCAAAAGAAAAAATGAATTAACTGAACTAAACGAAGTTTTAAAACTGTTTTTATAAATGTTATTTATGAGGAGCTCCTGAAATTAAAACGGTCTTCGCATTCCACCAAAAATCCAGTTTTACTTTGTAACAGAATCTTGCCTATATTCAATTGATAAAAAATACAATAAAGATAAATACAAGATAAATTTTGATGGACAAATGTACTCTTGAAAGTAACAGGAGAAATATTTTCTAATAAATAAATTGAAAGGTTTTCAATCAATATTATAATTATGTTTACATACAAAGATGAAATACGTATAAAAAAACGTTGTCTTAATTTTAAATATTATAATCTATCTCTTAACACTATATTCTAAAATAAGAAAATGATGCCCTCTTCAAACTTGTTATCGATATTAAGAATAAATTATACGTTATATTATTTGAACTCATTTTCGGGATTAATAATAGAAAATTATAGATTCAAAACGATAGAAAAATGCTTTGCAAATCCATATAAAACCACCGAAACGTTTTTAAGAACAAAACGCAAATTTTGCAATTACAAAATAAAAATGTTTTACACCTGCTGCTGTGTTTGGCACAAAAATTCCATGTTCTGCAAAATTTTAAATTAGAAGCGAAAGTAAACTGGTCAAAGTGTAGCACTTAATCAGGTAAAACTGGTTATTGTGTAATCAAAAAGTTTGAATACAAAGCTGTATGTAGCATAAAATAAACTAATCATAATGCTAAAACTATAATACATATATGTATATATAGTTACAATTATGATCAGATTTGTAAAAATACTTCAATGTATATATTATATACATACATCTACAATGGTGTACACTAATGGAGTTACTTCATTATACGTATAGTAATATAACCTCCATGTAACATAAAACATTTAGTACACTTTAAAAAAATCGAACGTAAATTAAAATGCAATCGTTTAATTGTAGTACGTATGCATCATTTTTTAATCTTCTTTAGATTTTTTTCTTTAGAAACTATATAGAAAATTTTACTTAATATTTATTAATGGATTATATTACAGAAGTCTGCTTAGTAAAAACAACTTCAATGTATATATTATATACATACATCTACAATGGTGTACAATAATGGAGTTAAAGGCGAAAGCAATAGAGCGAAGCAGAATGTTATAAAATGTTTAATATGTAGGCAAACTAAGTGATGTTAGTTACTAATCACGGTAAAATTGAACACGATATTACATAAAAATAATATTTCCGATAATAGTTATCCTCAAAGGTAAGCTTATTACTACTATAGACTGAGTTGCAACAAATACAAAAATTAATTTTTACAAAATTTCATAATGTCAAAATTCCAAATATGAAACAAAATAAGGGTGTAACAATAAGACGATATAAAATAACATATTTAATATAATAGAGCATAGTATTTCAAGGAGTATTCAAGAAGTAGTGACTGTCGATTACAAGGCCTAGATAACTGTGACCAATAGCAGGAGATTGCCGCTATATCATATCGATTATTCGACTTTGACTAATGAAAATAAACTTCTAAATCAAAGACCATATTGTCGAATTTCTGCACACATATCGTATGTGCACTAATTTTTCAATAGAGCTTTCGATGTTTTTTATTTTAAACTTTCTAATTTAAGTATCAATGATCTTGAAATTAATATATAATATGTTGTCTAAGATTATGAAGATATTACTAACATATTTTACATTAGTACTTAATCGCACCAATATATATCTCTATTTCTGACAAAAATTCAGTTACGATATGTTTGCAGAAATACGACGATATACCAATACAAACATTTTAATGGTTGAAATAACCATTAGGTAGGTATTATCAGGTTGTAGCTTTATGAAGTTATATACTGAAAGCAATATGATATATACGAATGGACTGTCTATTCTATATTTAGAAAACATCGACTGCAGCGAAAGATACAAGGGCAAATTTTACCAAAATGTAAATAGCTTGTAACTTCAGCATGCTAAACCCAACTGTATGTACTATTAAATACCATAGATGAGTTAATGCCATTATGTACACAGAAGTTAAATTATATAATCTCAGTAAACACAAAAGGCTAAAAGTAGCGTCGAATGATAAAAAATAGCAGCGGCAACAGTTGGATTAGAGAAAAAGCGATCGAAAGGAATGCGAAAACCGTCCAAACTGGAAGAATTCCTCAAAATATTGGAATAAAATGACGACATTTCAACATAAAAATGGGAATATAATTACTTTTAAATAATTTTATTTAACTTCCTGAACAATTAAAAGTTAGGACGGTTTTGCAATCCAAATTGTTAGACATTGTACTAATTTCTTAGTCACCAGTTCCAGTATAAAGCGCTTTCCATTTCCAATCGATGGTGACGGCAGTGGCCGCTGAATAAGACGTAGGACCGCTGGACTACCACCACAAGGATCTCTCATTTTCTGTTGAGTTAATGACATAATATTGACTATGACAGTGTCAGAATCATAGTAGAATCGAGAATATTTTAAAGAAATCTCTCCTGTTCATAATGTCTACAATAATTTTTTAAATATACACCGTTTCATTGTGTTTTAAAGAAATAAATTGCATGTTAATTATGAATCTATATATGTATTACGTTATACATCAATATTTTAATATTGTTATCATTTTACATAACACATTAACAGTCGAATAATTCGAAGTAGTCATTTTGTAGTAACAATATAGGGAGGACAAAATTAAGTATCCAAAGTATTACTCAAATTGGTACTTATAAGTATCATTATCACAGCACGTTTTAATTATTTATTTAGTCAAAAAGCACTCGCCAAAATAATGTTATTTAAAGCATATCTATTTTCATACCATATCAGAATAATAGATTTCTTCATAAATATATTTATATATGCATGTATATATTTTTCAGAAAGGTGCGCAAATAGCGCAAAGAAGATCATATAATAAAGATAAAATTTGATTTTAAAAGTAGCTATAGCACTGTAATATAATTATAGTGAAATGTAAATAAATTGGGGTATTTTTCTATATTTATGTTTACAAGATTTAAAAATCATGTTGAGACTTTTCAGCGTGATTGTTTTCAGCCTGGCTAAAGACTTTTTCGTTTATATTTATGTTAACTTTATTTACTGTAAGTTTAAAATAGTCAGTTAGTAATTTAAAGACAAATAAATATCAATAAATTATTGTTTTCTACATTGTAGTATCAAAGGGAAATAAACATAAAAAGATGCCGAAAACACACAAAAACCCAATTTCCACAAGAAGAGATATGTGTATGATGTATCCCTTCTTAGCTAAACAGGCTTTGAGTAGGTAGTAATAATGTCATAATAATGTAATAAAAATTATTAAATAAGATTAAAAATATCATGCAAGTAAAGCAACAAAACTTAAATTCTTTAAAAACTAAAAAAAATTGTTCCAAATATAAAAGAATACTAATAACTATCAGTTAATCATATCCTATGTCGCAGTCATTCTAAATAATATCTTCGCACGACTAAATTGATTTTTATGTGCTATGTAATAACTAATCAATAACATTAACCTTTAAAAGAAAGATGTAACTATCTGTAATACAATAAAAGAGTTACCTTCTTAATTATAATACATTAAGTATTCAGAAGTATCCAAATTAAAGCTTAATACTGCATCAATCAAATTGAAAATGACATTACAAGATATATTATTATTTAATTCTAGCTTAAGTGTAACAAAATATACTGCGAATAACTTATTAATCATCAATTAAAAAATATACCAATTTAATATTTAAATAATTACAGCTATCATAGATGGTAATTAATACATTATACATTTAAAAAAGGATTAATTAAAGTCTAATTAAAAATCTTTATTAATTAAATGCATTTTAAAATTACTTAATTTTCAATAACGTAATTAAGTTAGTATATTAAAGTACACTTAAGAAGATTTTAACAAAAAATAGTACATAGAGTATATTCTACATTTTTTCAGCGAAGTTGGGGTAACATTTTAAGTTAGACGCTATCAAAATTGATATATTATTTGGCATATATACGAGTAAATACATAAAAATATAATAATAATAATACATATAACTGCTTATCTGCTTCTTGAAAACTTAATACAAAAGTATAATATATTTTTTTATTTTAAGTTACTAAAAAATTTGAGAAATTATTAAATACAATGAATAAAACATATTAATATGTAAAAGGGAACTATTGCTAATGAAACGTTTAGTCTCTGTAAATAATGCAATGAGTATTTAAATATCTATATTACTACATGCTGATAAAGGTAAAATAGTCCAGTAAATACTGGATGAATAAAAATGCAAAGTGTGAGTGGAGAAAAGAAGAAAATCCATACAAAAAATGGAGGAATAGCAAAAAAGGATGAAAACAAGTCTGGAACGTGATCTTTTCATGAACGTTGTAGTTTGTTATGCCTCCTATATGCACAAATTAGTTTATTATTTATTTAGTAGATCAGTATAGGTATTATTAATAAAATTCATGCAGATTTTATACAGCATGTCTAAAGAGATAGAGTACGGAAATATTTGTTGACCCTTTAAAAAACCAAGTTATCTAAAACAAATAGGAGGGCGGCAGGGAAGTAATAAAACGGAGCAACACCACAGATTGTTTTCTGTGGCAACGGTAGGGGATTAGGGTATGACCCTCATACCTTGAGAATTGATCTTTTGGGAGCGGAGTCTGTCGACTGAATTTGAATAGCATATACATAGATTATGGCCTTAAAAAGTCAATCAACCACTACAAGGTTTACGTTAGTACAGATGCGATTTACTATATCTAAAGATGCGGCGATGCTGATGTAAATTTACAAATTATAATTTAAGGTCGAAGGAATTTTAAGTTAAAATAAGTTATATTAAATCTAATACTTCGAGATTAAACCTCCTCATCAAAGATATGCAAGTAACGTAAAATAGCAAAATATTATAAAGCTTATAAATGCTGTAATTTGTTGTCTAGACTGGAATAGATTCCTAATTATATCGGTTAATGTTCAATGTAAATTGAATTGACCAATTGTAATGTAGAACACTCGATATTACAGTGTTATACACTGCTAGATAAAATAACAGCAAAGCATAAAATATGTCGTCCAAAAGTATATATAGAATAATAAATATAGTAGAAACAAAGAGAAGTATCAACATTAATAAACCAAAGCAAACGGTCCCTAAAAGATGGAGAAACTCCATAAGCACCAATGTTCGAAAAGCTAATATAACAGTAAGGCATGATCGGTTTGAGTTTAAATATTCGTACCGAAGAAAATCAAGAAAGTGGACTGTAATGTAGTGAAATATAAATAGAAACGATAATAACAAATATGTTTAAAAAATACTTATACTTATCAATATACTACTACTGCATATTTTAAGTAGTTTAATTATTTTTTAATAATTATGAAAGCTATACTACAAAATCCCTCTATACACAAACAGGTTTCCTTCCCTTCAAAGAAAACATGAGACACATACCTTGGGTGACAGAGTATCTAATGGATCCAGTCGCACTCCTCCAGTGCCCAGCACACCAGCGTCAGTCTCATTGGAGCTGTCTTCTTCCTGACCAACGCCTACACTACCAACAACAACTCCACCAGCGACACCCACGGCGGGACTAACCTCGCTAGATACTGCTGCTCCACCGGTCAATTCACCGCCTGTAGGACGCCGACCTGTGATTAGAATTATAGAAAATAAGTCATTTAACTTTGTCTTGGAGTCAAACCATAAAGAATGTAAATATGTCTAATATATAAGAAACGAAAAATATGACTATATTACTTTTTAGCCTTCGAAATATCAATTTAAACAGTAAAATGCGTTATATATAGTTTTAGACATGACGTCATTCCGTCAAGCAGATTTATGCTATTTGTGTGATAAAAGTTTCCTTGAGTCATTATTGTCCTTTTGCTGTTAGTTATTCATATTTCTATTATATAGGATGACTTAGACAATATTTCCCCCAAAAAGTAATATCCTTTACGACCAATAGAACTTTAAACTATTTTATTGTAATTTTATTAGCGAGCCAACTCTTATTAGATAACTGGTTTTTTTTCTTTGTTTAAAAGTTTTGTAATATCATATTTAAATATAATAAAACTATTTCTACTATGTCAGTAAAATGTCACAGATCAGTAGATACAAGATAGATTATTAAGAAAATAAAACTAAAATTTGACTATGATGTAAGTTTATTAGAAAGGTGCACAAAGCAACAATTATACTTTTTCTTACCTGCAGCGTGAGCTGATCGCAATCGAAAGAGTTGTTCAAATAGAACGCGTTGTTTAGTATGACTTGTGAAGGTATCATCATTGTTGCTCTGTGCAGGCATCAGATCTTCTAGAGCTACAATATCGGAAAAATAAGACGTGGATGAAATGAGAACAGTGCTAAATTGTGTGGGTTAAATAAGGACCACCCAAAATCACAGCATAGAAGAAACTAAAAAATTACTTGTTACAGATTTTGTAATAAATAACAAAAATTCAAATTGTTAGTTTAATTCTAAAATAAATATTGATAATTATAGCCTTAATATAATATGTATAAGTAATAATACCGTGAGGCACATACTTAAAGTAGTATTATCATATCATGTAATACAACTATAGGTATTTGTTTTATTTTGTATAAATTATATTGGTTACCTAAAAATATGGCTTAATAATTTCAAGATTAAAATTGCAGTCAAAAATAAAAGACTACATAAAAAAGACTAGTAAGACTATATTCATAGTTTTAAATATAGTTTTCCATACTACAATGAATATTGATATATGTTAGCCACAATTGCAAAATGCCAAAATGTTCAATGAATGCAACATCACATTAATAAAAATTAGTTTAATAAAAATATTATAAAATAACGACTATAATTATTTTTGATGATCAAACATTATGAAGATGATTTTTACTAAATATGATCAAATGAAATGATATTGAAATTATACTATGGTTATTTTAATATACGAGAATGTATATATCGATAAAATTTATTTAAGAATATTCCTAACTTGAATACATTACAATAAAACGCCCATATACAACTAGGGTTCCTTCGCTTTGTCCCGTTTGAAATTCGGGTTCTTTTGAATTTCAAGGATTAATCCAGACTTCTTCTATACATTACTAGACGGAACACTCGTCTAAAATGTGTAATCGGCGAAAAGCTGGCTACGACGAAAAGCCAATCAAAACGCTCTAATATTGCCTCTATTGAATGGCTTATGGTTGAAAAACCGGTAAATTTAATAGGGACAGATAGGAAACTTACTATTAAACATGTTTTCATGAAGATATAATATTAAACCACTTTAATTAAAGACATTACGGTCATATAGATTTTAAAGCATTAATGATATTACATAGCCAAACAAAAAATAATACCGTTACCACTAGAATAAGACATCATTAAAACATTTTATTGTATGTTTTCTATCTATATAACTTAATATTATATAATAACGGCGATATAAAGAGCTTCGATAGACTGCGTGTCGGTATCGCCAGCTTTTAACTGATTACAATGTTTGCCATATATTTATACTGCGCTGACTCACGAGTGCTCCATCTAGCAATAATAGAAGTCTGTGACTTAATCATAAGGATCAAAATGAAAGAAAAAAACAATTTTTTTATGAATTTTTGGATAAAAATGTACAAAATCAGAAGGTGCAAAAAATGGGTAAAATGTGTAACAATGTAAATTAATTAATTTGACTAAAATAGCAAATGGAGAATTAGTACAAATACTTCAAAATCAATTTAATAATTTCCTCGTTTTTAAAGCAATGTAACTTTTGATAGAGTTTATCAGTTCAATCTTTTTTTTCACTGTACGCCTCCATGACAATGCATGCCACTCGACTATCAACATTTGTCTGCCTTTAATTATTCTGCTTGATCAGCAAACTTCTCAGATTCCAATTGTAGCCTAACCGATCTCATTTGCAATTGGATTTTCTACTTCTTCAACATCTTAATTTCATTATGAATATCTGTATCATGTTTTCGCTTCAATATTTGTAACAGATGATTCCTTATTAATAGAGAAATACCATCTGACACATGCTTGGCCATATTTGAGAACTAAAAAATGTGATTTTAAGCGGTAAAGATTTTGTTAAGCAGTCGATAAATCTCCTTCATCATGAGGAGAATTCATCAGCTTATCTAGAGCGCATCTAAATAATCAACTAATCACAATCATCAATTAGAAATTATGGATGACATTTAAAAAAATAGTTTGACAAATCCCACTGTGAAGTGTATCTGGCCAGCATCCTACAATGCTACAATACATTTGTGCATTTTGTGACTAGCAATGACATAAATATCCTGGAGCAATGATATTAGGGATAAAAATGTCACACTGTGATAGAATAGATAGACTGGTGTTTTTTTAAGTTCTAATAAGTTATTACAGTTTTAAAAATAAATGCTTTTATTTCCATTTCCATTTCCATTTTCAAATTCAAGATTTGATTATCAAAAAGTTATAATTTTTTTTGCTCTTAGAGTGTTTTTTTATTATTGTAGAACAATATGTTTCTTGCCTTTCACATGGTTAATCAAGCTACTTTTTTCATTTTTGAAATATCTATTATTCTGAGGAACACCTTCCAACCATTCGTTATAAGCATCTTGATTCGTTAAGTATGTTGATTTCTGAAGATATAGATAAGTTTCAAAGATTACCAATTGCTAAATACACAAAAAACCCCTCACTAGAATATTGAACAAAACTTTAAAATAAAATTAGTGAATAAAAAATACAAGAAATCCAACAAGCTGTATTTATAATGAAGTCCTAGAAATTAAACGAGATGTTATGCTTGGTATTTTTATTTATTAAATGTTTTAGTATTATAATTAGTTTCAGAGTTAGGTTCATCAATTTATCATACTAAATGTTAAAAAATGTATAATTCTAATACAGAACTAGTATACAGTATTTTTGAATTGACAAGCAGATTCAAACATAGAAATTATTTGCATCACAAGTAAAAACAATTTTTTGAGCTAACAGTTTAATGCCATACTAGATTTGGACGATTGTATAAATATATATTTTTAAATGGATTAAGATTAAAAGCAAAATTCAAGGGTTTTCAAGGTGTTACAAAATTTAAGGATTTTCAAAGGTTTTCAAGAAAGCTTGGGAGCCTTGTACAATACAATTTATCATGTTGTACCATCTAAGGAGATACAAAATTGTAAAGAGTACAGCTGCCATTTTACAATATCTGAATATTTTACATAACATAACTCATTTGTAAAATATTTTTATAACTCTATTTGTGAATAATATGTTATTAATAGTAATTATAAACAATACAAATTTTCAAATATTCGTTGCCGTCTTTGTATGTATAAGGAAGGACAAAAGACGTAAAATATAATTAATAAGCCAACCGAAGCCATTCTCAACGAAATGTACACTAAATCTTACAACAGCAATAGCAGCAGATATACTGACCGCTGTAAACATGCAATTAGGGCACCCAGGATTAAACCTAATATCCAATCAGAGACAGACTCCTGATGAAAAGTTAGCACACAACTGTGGTAAAAGATGCGAGAGAGGGGAGAGTATTTGGTTGAGAATGGCTTCGGTTAGAAGCCAAAATATATACCAAACTTATTAATTATATTTTACGTCTTTTGTCCTTCCATATATTATAAACTTTCAAATTCATAAATCGTAAAATAATTTAAAGATATTTTTATTATAATAATTATCAGCTAATTATGATGCTTGCAAATGAAGTATATTATTCGTGCAAGAAAATATGAGTTTCTAAATTTGTAACAACTGTTCCCACAGATATGTAATTACAATGATACCTTTATTAATGTATGTTAATTTGTGCTACCGGTGCGTCATCGATTACGAGATGAATGAGTTAATTACGAGTATTGATTAAATTATGTGGTTGAGTAAAATACCTTAATTTATGCTAAAGTAATGGGGAGTATTAAGTTAATAAACGTTTGGGAATGTTTTGCCAGTAGTCAATTCTGATATTATGTTGTTTGAATTGAATCTTGAATAATAAATAAGCTGTGAAAGAGATCAGAAAGTGTCGGGAGTTGAAAAGAGTGGGTCGTACGAACGGAAAAGCGATTTTCAGTATTATTGGGTGAACCCAACGGCCGAAGTGATTGTCAGTATTTGGAAGTGAACCCAGCGACAGTGGTCAGACGAATTTGAGGATTTGAATCCTGTGTCTGGTACGTATCATTTGTCATAAAATACTAACCAAGTATTGAGGTTAAATCGCGTGAATTAAATTGCAACAGATAGCTAATTAGAATATGTAAATGTTAATCACTGGTTAATTTGATTTATTAATATACTATCCTATTAATTATCTTGATTGTTTTCCCTGCCTTACTATTGGTAAAGAAATTATTGTGAGATTTTAGAGTTACTGTTATTATAATTGAGTTAGTATAATTTAATTATTATATTTGATAACACAACAATAAAATAAAAACATTGCATTAGTAAAATAATAATAAACATATATTATGTACATATGAAACTATGTGATAAACAAAACTATCTAATTAAATAGCTTATACTACGATTAAGAACATGACAGTAGTGTTCCCACAGATATGGACGACCATGTTAATGTATATTGATTTGTGCTACCGGTGCGTCTTTTGATTACGAGGTATGGACTAAATTAGATAATGGAATAAAACATATTTTGGTTTAATGAATGTTTCTGAAAGTTTAGCCAATGGCCAATTATGTGGGTGACGTTGTTGGTTTAAATTTAATTTTAAAACCTCCATGGGAGAAGTGTCAAGAGGTCGGCTGGCCGCCGACTGGAACGCGATTTTTAGTATTTGGAAGCAAGCCCATTAACAAGCGATTTTGAGTATTTGGAATGAGATCTGGAGAGATTTGGACTCCTGTGTTTGCTGAGGTGACAAGCGATGATGAGTATGGATGAAGTCTGAAGGAATTGAACTCCTTTGTTTGGTACGTAAATATATTGGTCATAAAATTACTAATCAAATATTGAGGTTAAATCACGTAATTAAATCGTAGCATTTAGCTAACGAGATTTTGTAATTGTTAACTGATTAATTTGATAATTAAAATACTATTCTAATAATTATCTTGATTATTATTATTATCTCCCAAATTATTTGGAGATTTTAGAGATATTTTTATTATAATTTAGTTAGTATAATTTAATTATTATATTTAATAACTGATTTGATAACAAATGGTTCACCGACCGGGAGTCGAACTCGCTATTCTGTTAGCCTGTTCTGCAATTAGAATATATGAATTCTTTGTGCAGTATCATATATATCAATATAATATATAAATCTATCCATTGCGAGGAACCAGTTGTTATCAAATCAGTTATCTACTCAGTTATTAAATAAAATTATTAAATTATACTAACTAAATTATAATAACAATATCTCTAAAATCTCACAATAATCTCTTTACCAATAATAAGGCAGTGAACACATATCAAAATAATTATTAGGATAGTTTATTAATTATCAAATTAATCCGTTATCAATTACAAAATCTCGTTAGCTATCGGCTACGATTTAATTTACGTGATTAAACCTCAATATTTGATTAGTAATTTTATGACCAATTCAGACAATTACTGCGGCCGCTGGGTTTACCCCAAGAATACTAAAAATCGCTGTGTCAATGGCCACAGTCCTATTCAACGCTGGACTCTTAACTTTCTGAATCTTTTCATCACTTTTTTATTATTCAAGATTCAAACTTATTAATCAAATTCAAACACAAGAAATGGTCATTCCAAAAAGATCACATACTTTTAATTAAACTTTGCTTTACCAACTGACATTTTACCTAACAGATAATTACTCAACACTTGTAATCAATAGACGCACTGGTAGTACAAATTAACATACATTAACATGGTCGTCCATATCTGTGGGAACAGTAGTATATCTCATATAAAGTATAAATAATGAATTAACCCTTTTAATATAATTAAAGATAGTAGGTAGAATTTTGCCATAAAAAATAAAACAATTCTAAATCAACCTTTAACGTCTTCTGTGGTGAGTTCTTGACCGTTCTGAACGCGAGCACTGAGTCTATCGACAAGAGAAGGTTCGCCCTCTCCTCCCACACATTTACCATCGTCTTCCAAAGGGGTTTTGCGAATGTCGAAATCTAGGCGAATCAAATGGGCAAATCATTTAAGGAGTTATGCTACATATTATCATGGCACTGATATCGGAGATAGCCGATTAACGTCACAATTTATCACAACTGATAGTATTATCCTAACTTTGCACAAAATCTGTTATTACCTTCAATAAAAATATATATATGTAGTTTATTTACATTATGTATGTCACATGTTAATTAATACAAATTAACAATTTATAAAAACGAAAGCGAAATATTCATATATAATTTATTTCAGATAAAGAGAATAGTAATATATCAAACTAACAGAATAGAATGCATGTTAATTATATTATGTGAAGAGATCATCGGAATTTAACCTAAAGCATTAGTGTAAAAATACAATCTTAATTGATTGTTTGCATATTAAAAAATCATAATTATCTCATTGCATATAGGACATTAAAAACGGACTAGCGTAATATATGTCTGACAGACAAAGAAAACACAATAGAATGTGTAATACTGTAGAAATTATATATTTTTTATTAATGTTACACAAGTGACTCTCTCATAAAAATATTATATGATAATATACTGCTTTTTAATGACGTCAGTTGCTAGTAATACAGTTCGATGCAGAAACATTAGACTGGTAAGAATTGATACCAGTGACTGTTAAATACAACTAAATAATAAATCCTCTTATTATCGCAACATTTTAATGAAATGTCCTGAAATAGAACAAATATAATGTGCATTAATGCAAACTGTTTTCTTTGATATAACCTTACATAGTTGAATATCAAAAATTTGTATCAACAACGCATGGCTGTCTACAGGTCAGGGTTAATTGTACTTTTTAGTCTCAATTATATTCTAAACTCAGAAATTAAAGTCCACAAACCATTTTCAGCATGGTTTGCGAACTTACAGACAGAAGGCCGTAGAACGCAACTCACTTCTGGTGGCGGCAGAAATTGTTGATGTACTGCGAAGGATACTGGTAATTGGCGGTGGAGGAACTTGCTCAGTGTATGAGGATGATCTACGTCGGCGTCGTTTAGTGGAGGTTTGTCTAGAGAGCGGTTGGTGACTCACTGCTTGTAATGGAGGTGGAGTACTGTTGGCAGGCGGTGTTCCTTCTGGAAGGAGGAGAGGGATTTTTAAAATATATTATGTCTTTTTAAATACATTACATAGATAGGTTAAATATAAAATTAAAGTTTACTAATGCATTTTATGATGATAATAAATAACAAAATATCTTTTATTAAAGTTAATTACATAAAAAAGATGTTTTAGTTCAATTATGTTCCTTAATAGAAATTTGAAAATAAATACAACAGATATGGTCAATCACAGAAAATTAAAAATCTTATGAAAAATTAGCCTTCTTTTTTTCCTATGACTTGTATCCTCCTTTTAATAGAATATATTCCAATATTTAAATGAAAGGCATGGTAATAATATCAAATTAGAAATAAATGATCAAATTATTATTGATATAGTTAAAGAGAGATACGAATAGTCTCCTAGAGGATAGGAGGAGTTATAAGGGGGACAAATAGGAATATACATAGTACTATTAAGCAGGATGGTAATACGAAGACAACAATAAATAATAATAATAAGTATTAACAACAACAACAACAACAAGAGTCAAGAAAAGAGTCAACATCATCAAATATATGTCAACGAAAGAATGGGGTAACGAACTTGAAACGTAAAGAAGTCTCTACATCCAATACATCCGGAGTGTACTGGAGTACGCATCAACCAGCTGGAGCGCATGAATCTCCAACACCAACCTTCTCAGACTTCAAAGAAGGAATGAGAATGAAGCTCTCAGATCCATTGCAAACCTAGCAAAGACATGCCCAATCGACTTCCTCCACCTGGAAACAGGAATC
>JAYRBW010131845.1:0-15911 GCA_036023295.1 Invenusta paracnida
CACATGTCTATAATTTTACTTTTCATATCAGTATTTTATATCAGGTACATTTTCCCGTTTGAAAATCGACCGTTTATGCTATAAAAGATAGTAAATTTATTTATTTTGCCTACCAAACAAAAGATCGATTCGAAACTGAAATTACAGATATTTCGGCGCGTGTCTAGTCTTAGGTAGTATATTTAAACGTCTTTGGTTATAGGTGACACTTTGTCTGTTATTTGATATACCAATATTAAGCAATTTATCCTCTTTTACTAATGATCTAAATTAATTATTTCTGTAACTTAAATTGTGAATTTTACTTTCGAGGAATTTTTTTATTTTTTATAAAAAATTGTTTAGAAAAGTTTGGGAGAAATCCTATTCATCGCTTTTATATTAAAATTTATATTAAGTATTCTCTGTTTTGAATCTCATATCAGTTTTTATTGATTATATATTTCATGTCAACCTTTGAATTGCAGGATAAAATCGTGTTTAAGAATTCTGGCCTGACCTCACCAGAAAAACCGATTTTTCTGAAAGCCGAAAAGTTAGAGTGAATCTTGAAACCTCATTGAAGCTTGCCCTATGGCTATACTCTTCTTTATAACTTTTTGATTACGCAATATAAATATAATATAATTTTCATTTCATCTATTGGTACATTTGATTAAGTTGCTTTATAAATAAGTTGTTTTCTTTTAAGACGAAGATTACTTTGTAATTTGATTGATATTTATATTCTTGCATATATTTTTAGTCTATTTTGAACTTTTATATCTATTGCCATTTTATTACCTGGTCTTCATCATTGTTTGGTGTTGTCTATTAATTATTCAAGCTATTACCCAAATTTAATAATTTGAAGGAATCTATTTTTTATGTCTAATATTATAGTCAAGTTTTGATATAATAATCATACTATTTAAAACTATGCTTTTTGTTTTATCCAAAAAGTGACGAATTAACCGGAGTATACTGTAGTTATATATTGTTCAGTAGTGATAAAAAAATAGAATATACAAATTGGGGTATACAATCCACGTAATTGTGTCAAAACCATTATCATAATTTACCCAAGTAAGTCGACAACCAGTATAACTTTTTACTACAGATAAATATACTATATAAGTTATTACTTTGTAACTATTTAACTTATTAATCTTTATGAATTTATCCCTATATTTTAGTTAAATAATGTTCGTGCAGTTATTAATCATTAAAAAATTGTTGTTTACAATTTCATTTTATAATATTTTCGTTTTCCCAATGCTAATGATTTGAAATAATTATATACACAATTGATACAACATAGTTTTGTGCTGTAAATCTTAGCAGTAATTATCAATTATGATAAAGATATGCTTTATGATTATAATAAACAATTATAAGTAAGTGTTCGTACATTACTGATTGATAGGAGAATATAAATAAATGAAATAAGCTTTATTTGCAATTTGTCAGGCGCAAGGAGCATTACAGTTAGTACTTGCAGAATACATAGTACTTACTATTGTATATATATAATAGTAGAAATAATACATAATATACAATGTAAAGAAACGATATATAAAACAGCGGGCAATAGTTCTGAGTTAGAGTGTTTCTGGTTGTTGCTATGCCTAAATATCATAAAAAAGCACTGCATTTACATACTTAAATTTAATGTAGGTAAATAAATTCTACAGAGTAATAATTAAAGTGTAACGCCATATTTCCTTAAGTGTGAAAAATATAAAGTCTCCAAGTACTTAAATAAATAAATTAATGTAAATATTTAACAATTATTCTATCACAATTGCTCGCAGAAATAAAAAGTGTCAGTAAATGATGTACAGTATTACATACATTTTTCTAATATCGGTGTAAAATTATACATGATATGATTTTAATATAGAAAAATGTTTCGTATTTTACGAATTATGAAAAAAATATTTTTGAAAATAATTATTGGTAGTCATTTAATGACAACCACAAGTAAAAAGCATATTCAGGAGTGTCCGGCAACTCGTTTCGCAGTTATTTCACTATTTCCGGTAACCACACTTCAACCTTGTGGCAACATAACCTCCCCACAGAGCTCTAAAATTCAGGCAGCGCGCAGTTAACCTGATCCAACTTTAACCTATTCCTCACACACAATTTTCCTATTAACAGTAATTGTTCTTTGCCGATCCCGGCGGAGCCCCCAATGTCACAAAACAAGTTGATTCGGCAAAAGAAATGTTTTTATTAACTCTCAAACCACACACTCAAGTATCATTTATACACCACCGAAATTCAAGTGACAATTATAGTAAATACTATTCAACTACAGTATTGATTATATGTAACATATAATGGGTATGTAGGTAATATAAATAAAAATACAACTGACTCGTTAAAATACAATTGATTATGTAACATATAATAAAACAATAATACAATCAGCTCATTACATATATAATGGCGCCAAGATATAATTGTTTTTAATATTGCTTTTAAAAATACATATAGTTCAATAGATAACAAATATATCTAAATTAGAAAATTCAGATAAATATGAGAATAACAATTCAGAAAAAATCTTTGCAATATTTTATATAATATAATTTTATTTTTTCTCATTGATTTATAAAGGTATTACCTCATAGGTAATCTCTTTCTAGGTCAAACTTTAGCAACCTTTCTAAAACTTGGTTTAATTTTCCTGAATGTGCATGAAATGAAAAGAAAATAATAGATAACTTTTAAGTCAAAACTATCAGAGTTTAGCTAGTTTTCGAAAGCATGGGTTTTGGCTGATACCATGGTAATATAAAATTCCGATAGCTTATGTTAAAAGACCATTTTTCAAACATTTAAGTCACTATTGGGTCCAGTATCAGACGCTAAATGTTTGGGAATTCGACATATTTTTATTACTGTTGTAGTTCCAACGCTACCGTCCATTAAAAGGTATCTTCAGAAATTAAATAGTTTTATTATTATTTTCCCAAGACTCTAGATGCTTCAATGCAGCTCTCTTATTATTTTATACTTTGTAACTTTCAGGAAATCACTGTTCACATTTTTATGTTCTCCTGAGAACATCTCTCTAGTCATGTCTACTCAATAGAAATGAGAATAAGTGTAGTATTTGTAGTATTTGTAACGTTCTATACACATATGTTCTCAAAGAATTTAAGTTACAATGATGAAGCGTTCAACATCCTTCTTAGTTTTTGGTGCTGCTATATTTGCTACTTTTGTGACCAATCGCGGATCTGGACGAATACCATCTTCTGAAATTATATGTCCCAAAAAAGTTAACTCTTTAGCGCAGCGAGTTGACTTCGCCCAATTAATGGAAACATTCCTTTTGTTCAACCGACATAACAAAGCATCGATTCTCTGTTTTAACTCATCGTTGTTTCTAGCAAATACCAATATGTCATCTTGGTAAACAATTATTCCTTCCAGCCCTTGGCAAATTTTCTCCATAGATCTTTGAAAAGTGGCGCTGGCAGTTTTAACACCGAAAGGTTATCTATAAAACTGATATAAACCTTTAGAGGTATTTATTGTTGTAAGTTTCTTTGATTGTTCATCCAGTTCAATTTGCCAACAGGCTGATTGCAAATCAAATTTTGCAAATGTGGAAGCACCATAAATTTTTGAAAATACTGTCTCCATATCAGGAGAATGGTAACTATCGTCTAATAAGAAACTGTTTATGGTTTTCTTGTAATCGCAGCATAGTCTCAATGATCAGTTAGCTTTCCTTGCAAGAACAATTGGAGAACCCACTCGCTATCTCCATCTGTCACTTCTGAAATAACTCCGAGTTTAACTAAAATATAATAGTTAAAAGAGCGACTAGTCAATATATTAGTATTAGGTGTGTGAATAAATTCGAAAAACACCCTAATTTAATTATGGAGTTACATAGTAGATCAAATTACTAGTCTATTGTATAGTATCTACTAACTCCTAATATTAGAGTGATTTCGTATTCTTATCCAACGCTAAAACAGTTTAATACAGTAGCTTCATTTCAAATAATCTATATTTTCATCAATTAAATTCCAATAATTACAGCTATCGATTGAAAAGCTAACAGTTTAAAAGTTTTACTGCATTTAATTTAATACATAAAATTATGAATTACACCACATTGCAAAAATATTAATAAAAAAATTAAACATGAATTCTAAAAAACTCATAGTACATAATCGCTTTAAAAAGAACAATTTTGAAATGAGTAGTTATTAAATGTAAATTTGTCCATTTCGGTTTTATGATTTGTTGCCTTGTTGACTTGATGACTTGTGGATCGCCAGGCGCTTCCTTCAGTGGGTTCCATTTAATTTTTTTTCTTATAAGTGGCAGCGGACATACTGGCCTCTTGTTCCGAAGCATCACTGTAGGACTGATCATCAATCTCTGATATGCAATCAGTCTTCTTTCTTATTATGGAAGCTGGAATGCCGGCAGATATAATTCTAATGAAAATTATATGTCTTACTTACTAATTTATTTATATATATTTACAACACTTTATATGCCATCGAATTAATATTATTTGTTTAAATGAATAACGTAAACAAATACGAAATTTAAATCATACATGTCAATTCTAAAGTGGATAGTGGAAAACGTACGTTTCAATTGAAATTTCCATTCTAATTAAGGACGTTCTCATAAGGTTCGTATTTGTAAAATATCTCACGAAATTCGTTTCAAATCTCATCAGTCAAAAGTTGAATTTAACTCTGCTCTTCAAACTCAGGTCGTGGTGCTCATTAGCCGCCCGTAACGAAATGCGAAGTTTAAAAACAAATATTAGTGTATTTATAAGCTGAAAAGGATTTGCTCTTTCTAAAATACATTTGTCCTATATAACTAATCCTTTGTTTCATATGTAATGAATTCGGCCCTGTTTTTAGATTTGACAATTCTCTGTTGCTAACTGTTTTATCTGTGCATCCAGAACATTTAAAGCTTCGATAAATTCTTCATCAACCAAAAAAGACCAGGGCTGAGACAATGTATTATAAAAGAAGTGTTGAGTCATCGCTATGATTTTGTTCAATGTTCTTGGTGGACATCGTTCTCCGTTACACTTTCTACTTCTACAATGAAATATTTCAGACAGTGCTGGAGATCTGATTGTGTGAAATCATCCAAATCTTTCAACACTTTCAACGGACCATCAAGTCTTGTTCTCCACTCCAGCAACCATTCCTTCAAAAGTCCAATTAATTGCCCACTTTTGCATTTTTTTGGTTGTGTCCGGAATTCTTGAATCTAGTAATTGTGATACATCTTAATTAGAACATTCTTTAAAACATTTTAAATGGCGGTTTCTCTACAGTTTCATCATCATTAATTGCCAACAAAGAATCTATAATATCTGGATCAAAATATTCTAGTATCTCAAAGTCATTTGATACGTTATCCATATTGGTTTTAATTATAAACAGTGTAGCATAATATGAAAAAAAATCAATTTAAAACTATAATTTCAATCAATTTGAATTTTTTAAATATTATTATTATAATATGGATTTTATTGTTGAATAAATTTGAGGACTACACCAATTTATCAGAGATACACTAAAAAATATATACCCTTTTCTAATTCTATCGATTCAATTCGGCTTCGGCTCGTAGAATAAATGGATTTAGAAACTTGTAGATTCTTAGCGTGTATATCCTCAAATCAATGTAATATCATATACTTCTTTAAAGCATTAATTCTTATCTAAACAAAAACGACCGCATCGAAAAACTGAAAGCCAAGAAACGAGCTCCTTAAAAGAAAAACTTTGAAATGATATATTTGATGATAGGAAGTAACGCCATTAAAAAATTAATATTTAAAATGTACGCCAAAAAATGATACATCAAAATTTATTTTTTAATGCATTCTAGCCCGATTTATTAGCGGTCAATAATATACCTATTATCCTTAGCATTAATGACTAGTGCTGTTAACATCTCTCAAGCTAATTGCAAACACTCATATTCTTGGATAAGAGTGTTGTATTCCTTGAAAATATCTTAGATTAATTGAAAATCTATGGTTTAAATAATAGATAACATGTCAAAGAAATAAGGAAAACAATTTAGAAATAAAAACACAGCATGTAATTATATAGATAACAGTAGTAACTGGTACGTACATATATAGACTACATCGAAATTAATGCGCGTTTGTGACATATCAAAAATATTTATTAAGAAAACAAGATATTAAATGAGATAATTCACAGAATAACAGACTGTCATAAATAAACATTGTCAGTGTACGTAGATACCTTGTGCGTCAATGATTTTTGTATTTTATCAAAGTTCGTCTGAAGTGCTGACTTCATTCGCTGAGCGGTAAGTGTAAGCAAAGTATCTTCTAGTAACTGCTGAATTTCTTCACGTGACTCAAAATTTGTTCTAAGCGCTACTACTGCAGTCTTGGAAAAATATTATGAGTCGCAGAGGTGGACATCTGGTGAGTATGGAGGCTGATACAATAATCTGATGTTTTTAATGGATAAAGACTGTAGTAGCATGGGAGGCATGAGTCTGGATATATTTCTCTAAATCTACATTTTCATTCCTCTGTATAGAATATGGAAAAATTCTATCTCATATTTTATCTCATTATCTCATTTATTATGTCTTGTTTTCATAATAAAGATATGTTATGTCACAAACGCGCATTAATTTCGATGTAGTCTATATATACAGTTTTATTGACATTAAAACACTTGAAAGTAAAGATGCTCATAAAAAAGTTATGCTGCAATCTTTAACAATACTTGTTTGCTTTTGTAAACCTATAAAGCATATTGTTCAACAGAAATAAGCAACGTAACGTAATTTATAAATATGAAAATACCATACTTGTTTATACTTGGACTCCGGTAAAATAGGAAACTCCAATTTGGCATTCAATTTATCATTCTTTTTCAAATAATAATATTAATGCAATATACGTAGTTTATAATAATATGTAAATCTCATAAATAACATTATTTATTTTCTTGGTGGAAGCCTTTTAGTATTCAGGTGTCCTTTGGTCGGCGTAATGTTTGATTATACGCATGTCAAAATTATAAATTAAAATTAAGTTTAATCGAGTTATAATATTTTTATTAAAAAGTTGAAAAATTAACTTTTCTTAAACAATTGAAGTATTCTTAATATATACTACAATTAATTGGTTTCGTTTAAAATAAATATACAATAGATAACGGAAATAACTCTCACTATAGTACAATGACGTCGGGTCAATATGAGGATTGTCAATAATCAGTAAAATATATCGATAAAGATATTGATTGCAAACATTACTCAACTGTCAGCTGATTGGACGACAGAGTAACTCACAATAAATTGTTTAATTGTGATTTAGTGTAAGTTACCAAAAATTCATTTAGTTGAATTATGAATATGTTTTCTTTTCTTGAAAGTGAAAAATTTAACTAAATTATTTATCGAGAGTAATGATCCTTCGGGAAACGAGTTATGAAATTTATATTCTTTTGTAAAAGAGTATATAGACAAATAATAATAAACCTGTCCAATTAAAAATATATAAAATTAATAGATCGAACTTACAAATTGTTTTCATTGATATCAAAACTCAAGCGTTAGAACTTAAAACTTTTAAGTTCGAACTTTAAATTTCATCTGCTGTGCAGTAACATTACAATTTGAAGTTTTATTGCTTTCATTAATGCAATCGTATACATTCAGTTAAATTCGTAAGTACGTCGAACCTTGGAAAATATCGAACTTTCATTAATGAAAATGATATAAGCATGAAATGTTTCTAAAAAAATATGTAGAATTGAATTGAAAAAAAAATAAAAAAGATTTAGAAATATTTAGTAAAGAAAATTTATTCAAAAATAGTGTTAATTAATATTCTTTGTAACAAAGTAATGGAGGATAACGAGATTCGCTTTACGAATATAATACATAAAATAACATGCAATAAAAAAAGTTGATAAAAACTAAAATTATAACGCTGAGATCGTTTCAATGTATAATATTCATTCGTTTAAATATTAAGCGTATTATTTTAGACGTGACATATTAGAAATAAGCCTCAGATAATTTGCATTAGTAAAATGAGAGCCACTTGACTTGATAATCGGATATTATTTCGCTCCTACTATAATATTGATCCACTTACCCTCGATCGCATTGGCCCACGATCGATGCTCATTTCCAGTAATAGCGTCGCTGTTTACCGAATTTTCTTCAACAGCTGAAGTTGTTAGAAGCACAGCTGCTCCGATGAGGAGGAAGATCGAAAGTGTCATTCTGAACGTTTGGAATTACTTAATTGGTGCCATCTGAAGCGAGCTATTTATACGGTAATAATTCCGGAAATATGATTATGAAAATCTGCCCGGAGTACTTCTTCTATATTATGTAATCATTTGTTCATGTTTGTAATTGATCCTATTGTGTCATATATTGAATAATAATACACCACAGCTCTATCAGAAATGCTGGTGTAGGCGGGTACCTGTACTATATCGATAAGTTCCAATTTCTTTATACTGAGTGCGTCCTTTTGTTGACGTTTTCAAAAGCTTATTGTAATGTAGAAAATAAATATGTCAGAGAAATCCAGGAATATATAACCAAGATAAACAATTTGGGGGCCTAAATAATCGTATTATGGTTTGTTTTATAAATTTTGAAATGTCTTACTATACACAAGGAAATAAACTTATGAAGAATAATTGAATAATAACTTGGACCTTGTGAAGCTCAAACTCAAAATGTTAAAACAATTTAGAATATTATGCAATTCAGTCCCTAATTATAATATGTTATAATGCTGGATATTAAAATCCATATAATGTCGGTGAATTGGTAATAGGTCCTATGTGCAAAAATATATTTTTCAGAAATCGACTTTAACTGTTTTATTTCTTTAACATAATGCAAATAAAAACACCAAAATTACCAATCTTTTAAAAAAATATGAGGAATTTGACCGACAAAATATTTTATTTTTAAATACATAGGTAGCTTATAATCTCATTGAAAAATATGATGAATTTGACTGACAAAAATATGTTATTTTTAAATACATAGGTAGCTTATAATTTAATCAAATATGCACATTGGGCTTATTACACTTTCTTAGATGTCTTCACTAATAGTTTTTCATCTTGGTATTGCATAATTGTAAATAAAAAATGGTTGGTTAAATAAATAGTTGTTTATTATTATTTATTTTTATAATGAAATGCTAATTTCATATCGTAAGGAATAAATAATAATATGTTGTAAAATAATGCAAAAGTTATAAAAATTATGTACAATACTTTATAAAAAACAGTGATAAAAATTATATAATATTGTAAGAAATTAACTTAATTTTTGTGAGTAAGAGAGTCTCAAAAGACATGATATTCTGTGGGCATTATAGATTTGATGTTTTGGAGATCATTCCACTTGTTCTTTGTGATGGTCAGGGGTGAGTGGTAAAGTTGAGGGATTGAATCCAATGCTTTAGCAATTTTCACATTTATTCTTTGAGACATCTCTTCCGAAGGTCGTAATTTGAAAGAAACCGTGCCACCGGGGGAATACTGTAGGGCCAGCCCGTATGTCTTGGACTGTCGAATCACCAACACCTTTGCCGGGTCTGATAGACTTCAAATTCGATTTTCGGTTCTCGAAGTCCTTGAAAAACTGATAGTCACAAATCGTAAGTTTATATGGATTAGTTTTTCATGAATATCGCATTGCCGTATAAAAGTCAGTAGGAGCATACAAGGGCTCTCTCTATCAGGCTCCTTTCAATCGTTGATCCATCATTGTGTGTCCCCTTTCAAGAATCAGTTGTTCAATCGTTATGGAATGTTCTATCGCCATATCTGACAGCATACTTGCAAGTGACTTATTCCGGTTTTGATATCAGCATCCATCGCTTATCATAGCTATCTTTGTGGTTTTTTTCCTGAAGTTTGCGAGTCAAGTAGTGGTGCATGCAGCTGACAAATTCATTTGAACTAACATTTCCATCAGATTCATTCTACAAATTGAGATGGGCATCAGTTGAGGTGAGATCGTCGAATGAGAAATTATGTATTTTGAGATTCTTCTTAAAATAGAGAGCAGAGGCTTGGCTTCGTGGACACGTTAAAACACTCTCCAAATCCATAGTAATGTCTAGGTGATCATCTTGTGTTTTTATAGATTCTTTGACTTGATTTTTGGTCTACCTGGCTTCATATTTTTTTCAAATGAAGATTGTAGCAATCCTCTCTAAGGTTGCCCGCCTTGAATGACACACAGAAGTCAAAGGAAAAAAAAATCACAAAGATAACTATGATAAGCGATGGATGCGGATATCAAAACCGGAATAAGTCATTTGCAAGTATGCTGTCAGATATGGCGATAGAACATTCCATAACGATTGAACAACTGATTCTTGAAAGGGGGACACACAATGATGGATCAACGATTGAAAGAAACCTGATAGAGCCCCTGTATGCTCCTACTGACTTGTATATGGCAATGCGATATTCACGAAAAACTAATCCATATAAACTTACGATTTGTGACTATCAGTTTTCCAAGGACTTCGAAAACCGAAAATCGAATTTCAAGTCTATCAGACCCGGCAAAGGTGTTGGTGATTCGACAGTCCAAAACATAGGGTCTCTACAGTATTCCCCCGATGGCACGGTTTCTTTCAAATTACGACATTTGGAGGAGATGTGGAGCGAGCTCCCTCAAAGAAGAAATGTGAAGATTGCCAAAGCGTTGGATTCAATCCCTCAACTTTACCACTCACCCCTGTCTATCACAAAGAACAAGTGGAATGATCTCCAAAACATGTAATCTCTAATGCCGACAGATCATCAGGTCTTTTATGACTCTCCTACTCACAAAAATTAAGTTAATTTCTTACAATAATATATTATTTTTATCACTTTTATTTATAAAGTATTGTACATAATTTTTATAGTTTTGCGTTATTTTACACACACGAAATCTATAATGTCGTTCGATTATCCTTTTTTGACTCTCTTACAGTATTATATCATTTTTAGAACTTTTACTTAAAAAGTATTGTCCATAATTTGTATCGCTTTTATTTATAAAGTATTGTCCATAATTTGTATCGCTTTTATTTATGAAGTATTGTCCATAATTTTTTTAACTTTTGCATTATTTTACAAATTATTATTTATTCCTTACGATATGAAATTAGCATTTTATTATTAATTAAATAATAACAAACAACTATTTATTTAACAAACGATTCTTCATTTACAATTATGCAATACAAAGATGACAAACTATTAGTGAAGACATCTAAGAAAATGTAATAAGCCCTATGTGCATATTTCATTAAATTATAAGCTACCTATTCATTCAAAAATAAAATCTTTTTGTCAGTCAAATTTGTCATATTTTTCAATAAGATTGGCTATTTTGGATTTTTTATTTGCATTATGCCAAAGAAATAAAACAATTAAAGTCAATTTCTGAAAAATAGACTTTTTGCACATAGGGCTTATTACAGATTCACCGACGATTTACTCATCTATATTAATAGATCTCATTTACACTTTACATGTTAATTATACATATTTGTTTTTTCATTATGTTAATTTCATATATGTACATATCGATCTATACAGTCAATCTATATGTTTCGCATTACGATTACCTAAATGCAATGACATATATGATTATAGTTTTTATCTTTTGTTTGCATCTTGTTATGTAATATATTAAATTTACTCATTAACCTTATATTTACTAGGCCTGACACATATACGTTCGTCTCCAACGAGATCAGCGCAGTTACCATCTACCTGAACTTTACACATTTATCTGTTGAATATAGCAGAGAAAATAAAAACAATCCATTCAACTGGGACGATGGCCTAGTGGGACGGACGGCAGTCCAAAACTGATGACGGATGATGCCAAGTGAAATCCACGTGGGTCGTCAACAGCGAGTGGTCTGTCAACAGGGATTTAAGCCGAGTGCAGTGAGCGGATTTTAAGTGATATCGTTGTGGATGTCCGGTGATGACCCAGTCAAGTCTAGTAACACGCTTGTTTAGATGATAGAAAGTAGCCAGCTTTCGCGGATGTTGTCGAATGTTACCATTCACAGTCCACAAGTTTCGGGCGTTCAGGAACGCTCGGAGGTGACCGGAGTTGGCATTTTCTTGTCCTGGAGCTTGGTTCCGGACAAGATGGCCATCTGCCGTGAGGGGTGCTTAAGATGACGAGTACATTTCGTGAAGGAGTTGCGTCTACTAGGTCGCTAAGTTGGAGCGGTTGGAGCGTACGTGTTGATGAAACGATATATAAAATATATGTATGCCAGAGGTCTTATCACGGACTGTCACATAATGCCAAAATCACAGTTCTAGCTATCTTGTTAGTTAAATAGGCGAATTTGTTTCATGTCTCCCACCCTTCTTTAAATATCTTAATTTATCCTATCGTGCCTGTATAGCGTTACAAATTTTTAAATAATGTAGAATATTATATGTATTCTCACAAAGATATTATGATATACATATACAGGGTGTTTCACTTGATCCAGCCGCTAAATTTGTATTTTATGATGAACATAAATTGATTAAAAATATGTTTCTCTGATGAACATAATACACTGAAAAAATATCGTGTTTCAATTGACACAAAAACACGTGTCCTGCGAATTAAGGTAGTTGCGACACAATGTGTGTCACACGGGTGATATTGTGTCAGTTGACACATGGAAATATGTGTGTCAACTGACACAATATCACAATCATGTGACACACGTTGTGTCGCAAGTACCTTAATTCGTAGGACACATAACTTGTGTCAAGTTGACACATTTATATGCCAGATAGTTTGATTTTAGAAATTACGCTGTAAAATTAGTACTTTGTTCAATTATAGCTTTAGAATTGAAATATAAAGTTCGTAGATACAATTTACAGTTTTTCTAGAACGCGATTTTTCAATTTAGTGTTGGGTTCACGATATGAGTAAATGCCTTGTAGGTGTGCAGAATCCTTCTGGCACCTTAGATTAAAAACGCAGCAGGCTCCGAAGCAGACAATTTAATCCTTCAAAAGTCCGTTTCCACGATGGACTGGTCATCTATAGCCATATATACAATAATACCTAAACAATATTTCCGTTTGAATACCATAACAACCTACTTAAATAAATCCATTTCAAAATATTTCAAAACATCAACTTACCTTTGAAAGATATAATATGATGAATAATTTCAATTTAACACAGATAACGCAATATTTCGATGATGGGAATAAAATCATTCAAAATTTGAGATATCACTGTGATAAATGAGATTGTAAATCTTTCCATACAACATTCATGTAATAGTCATGTTGTAATCCTATAATATATGTAGTATTTATTGAGCTGGCGTGGAAGTTTATTAATATAACTTTGAACGGTGTTTTCATATTTAACTAAGTAAAAAATTAACGAATGTTTTCTTCTTTTCTACTTGGTAAAATTTGTTTCGTTTAAAATCCTTTAGTTCTTTTAATATTTCCGTATTAAGACGCGGATTGGGAACCAATTATGAACGCGACTTTTTTAAAAGAAATATAGCTCTATAAAATATTCAATAATTATTATTTATTAATTATTACAGCTTTTGATTATTATAAAAGTCTCTATTAATATTCCGTAATCCAAAAGAAATATATACGAATAATTTATTATGAATAACAAATTACAATAGTTTTATTGCCAATAAAACAATTACTGCCTTACTGAAAAAAGCTAGCTACAGCCACAGTGAACAATATTTGTTAACAGAAAACATAATATAGTACTTTAATGAACACCATAATTATATGTTAACTCTGCCATAGCTAGCCTGATATATACGTCTACACATTAGCTGCTGGTATTGCATTAATTCTTGTTTTAATTCTATTGACAGTCATAACAAATAGACGTATATTAGGTGCTCAATGAAGTGCTGAACAAAAACTTTTTTTTTTATGAAACAAGTAACCGACTTTTACCTTCTCCAATACCTGTATACATAGTGGGTACACATAAATAGCTATATTTGAAGTTTACAGTGACCACTCCGTACAGCTTGGATCCGGGTGTAATTAGGTGGTGATATTGAGCTGATCATAGCATTAAACGTGATTATTCTGAGAAAATTATGCTACTTGGAGACGACAACCGAGACAGACAATGTCATTTATTAGTATAAGCACGCATCCTTTATTACACCATAAAATGTCATTTAAATCATATGTGCGCATATTTTAGTCAAGAACCAAAGCTATACATTTTGTATTTTACATTTAATTTAATTATATTTTTTGGATTAGGTTGATGCACATAGAAATATACTAAAACCTTAATGATATTTACGTTTGAAAATTGAATATAATATTGCCTTCAGTTGTTGTCATTGTTTGATTTTACTTAATGAAACTCATTACTGAAAGAATCCCTCGAACACGACCTATTTATTCACCAAAATAATGCAATCGATAAATAACGATTAAGAAGAATTTATTTGCAATGTATAATTATAAAAAAAATCTTTTTCTTTTAAAATAAATACATTTAAATGATTTTTGTTCGAATAAATACAAGTTAAGAAAGATCTACGTCCGTATTCTGTATAACCATGAAGATAATATTATTAAGTAGTATTTGATTTTACATACTAATAAGAAAAGTTGTTGTATGTATTGAAATACGCTAATTTATTTAGGTATATTTCAATATCTTTATTGAATCAATAATAGGATCAATCAAATAGTATCAACATATCTATCTATTTTACTCTTATATTACTTTGTCTATTTTCAATATATATATAATAAATATAATAGTTATAAACATAAATTCCAGATAAAATTAATATACAAATAAGAATTTTTGCATTATTCTATAATCTTTAATGTCAGCTCATTAATAAAATGTCTTAGTTAATAGACATTAAAATATTAAATTAATAAAGGCTGTCTTAATAAATTTTGTAAAAAAATATCACCATATTAAAATGTAAAATTAAACTTTTAATATTTAAATAATATTATTTAACTGTTAGTAATCAATTATTATATAATACACGTATGTATAATAATGTCTTCCAAAACTTGGCTTGACTATATTAATAAATAATTGTAGAATAAATATTATTATACGATTGTATTTTAAAATCTATTCCCTATTGCCTTTATACTTTGGTTAATTGGTGGGGTACATTACAAAACGTTCAATAAACTTTTGAAGTTAAATAGAATATATGTTGAAAATGTTATTTGAATGAGGCATTTTATTTTAAAGTGAGCTAGAATTATGTGAAACTAAAGTGGAGAACACAGACATCTATTTTATTATATATCGACCTGGATTGGTTATTTTTTTAAATGCAACATGCATTATTAAATAGAAATATTTATTATTAGCATATATTATATTTTATGATAAACCTCATTATTAAGATACACAAGCTGATGAATATTTTATTTCATAAAATCAACCACAACCGTAAATGATCGAAATCTACAATTGAAATTATTTAGATTGCTATTTTGTGTCTATTTTGATTAATTTGAATGCCTCAGCATATTCTTATGTATGTCTTATGTAAATATAATTATAAATTTAATGTAACTAATAACGTTTATAAAATTCAAACAGTATTAGGGAAGGAGTAGCACGAAACCAGTCATGTGACAGGGGGGGAGGGGGGTCCTCACCAATCACGATCGAGTACGGCCAGCCAATGACAGAACAGGAAGAGTATAAAAGGAATACGCGCGCCTGTTTCAGTCATTCTACTTTGCTTCGCACTCGTGTACGGTCGTATACTCGTCTCTCCTAACCATGCAATACACCGACAGTGATTATGAGGAATTTGAACATTTCCTTAATGATCTTTTCAGTTTGCCAAACTTACC
>JAYRBW010131856.1:0-15909 GCA_036023295.1 Invenusta paracnida
TTTTGTCAACATCAACATCTTGATTAAACTGCCTTTTTGCCATTGCAACTATTAATATTAACTATTGGTATATTAATAACGATTGACAATATCGTTATAAATTGGTAGGAAGTTTATACTTATTATTTAAATTATTTCTTTAGTTAGCAATAGAACAAAGACATTAGTTTTCATAAGTTAAGATGTATTTTAATTATTAACATATAACTTATATATATACTATATATAATATTGTAGCATTTATAAAAAAACAAATATTAGTGTTTGTATGTCTAAGAAAAAAGTGAAACATTTTAAACTCAACTGAGATAAGTAAATGAAAATACTCATTTAATTAAAAATAGAATTAAATTTCATAATTTTAGTAAATGACTATCTCAAAAATAAGCTTAAAAGCAACTCACAAGAAAATATTTACAGGGTTACCATATATTTTCAAATCTAACATTATTAATTTTAATTCGAAATTCCCGATTCAAATAGACAACGTTTATTAAAAGTATTGTTAAAATAAAATAACTTTGTAATGAATACCATCACAATTCCAAGTGATGAATAAATTAAATGATGAGCTCCAGACCTAAAAATAAATTATGTGAAAACTTATGTAATGATTTCATTAAAATTCCCAAATTCAAGATTTTCCCTTCACAATTCTTAACTTCAAGCATATTGAAGTACTTGAATTCAAAATACACAATTTCAACATATTCCCGACAGTGTGACAAACTGATAAAGAATAATTTTCATAAAGATAACTCTCTCAGTTTACACGCTAGCTTTTTAAAATGTTAATAGCAGTATAGACAACTGTCATATTTATTCTATTAAATTACTCTTACGTAACATTTTCATCGACGCTCATCTCTCTGTATATTCTTGGTCTTTCATTTTTGCTGTTTACCCTTTCTGTCTATGATTATGATGAAAAGGATACATCGAAAGCCCGGGCCCTTTTTATTAAATAAATTTACAAAAAAAAATTCAAGTGGTTTTCCTTATTTATTTGCCTATAGTGATAATATTGTTACTATCTATTAAAAAAATAGCAACGAATCGAACATTACAAAAACTTATAGTAGTAGAAGTCCAAACGATTGTTTTAATAAGAAATTTTATAATTTTTAATTTATTATAACTATATAAAATTGTCTCTGTACAAATACGAGTGACAGTTAATTATTCGCGTTTAAAATTCATTATTCTAAAATAATGCTTAATTAATGGCAGGGATGGTCCACCACTTGTCACAAATTGACACATTCAATTTTTGTAATTTTTCATAATATCTATATCTAATTTTAGAATTAGATTTAAGTTTAAGTTTTTTTTCAAATACGTTATTTAATTGTAATTTAAGATTCACATAGAGTACACATATAGACAACTATTGTATATAAAAGGGATTTATCAAGAGCTACACTAATAATACTATTAATTCTACATGGATAGTCATAATAGACTAATAATAGGCCTGGTTAGCCCTAGTGAGTTGCGCAATATGGTCCTCGTGGCTGTTCAAATTTACAACAAAGTGGCTCTAATCATAAACAAATAATGAATATAGGATGATCTACCATTTTGTAACAAAAATATAAGATCAATTTTTTTCATACGACCGTACTTATTTTAAGTATAGTTTTTTGTCAAACATAGTCTAATTGAAATCTATGTAGAGTAAAAACATGGCACATCTTTGAATAAAAATTATATTAAAGATTAATATTAATGATATAATATAAAATAAATAATAATAATAGAATTAGAGCACCAGCCTTACACCAAAAGAAGTAATACCAATAATACAGAAAAATGAGCCACAGTTGATCCACAGTTAATCCTATATTAGTAAGATTTTAATACAAATACAACCGAAGAGTACATATCAATCTGATTGAGAATATGAATTTGTTTATATACCTAATACTTAAAAAATAAAATTGGTTATACTCAAATAAGTATATAATTTAGTTAATATATAGAACTGTCAATATAAAGATATAATTATTAAAAATGTATATTACACTTATGAATCTAAAAAGTTACTATGTTTAAGGTATCTTTAGTAACTAAATATTAGAAATAGAATATTAATGTGCATAAAAGGTACATATCTACACTAGCTATAATACGATAATAATATGCACTGACAAGTCACAATAATAATAATATGATAGAAATAACTGAAAAGGATGTCTAGGATAACACACTATCAATACTATCATAATTTTAAATATTAAATAAGTAGTTCACATCAAAATAGGCTTTCTAGCATCGATTTTTCTTTTCAAATTTTTTGACTTCTGTTTTTCAATTGCTGATCTTTTAGCTCCTCACTTCTTTCAAGAATTGCATTAGTTGAATTCACTGGATTGATTTTTTTTAATATTGATATTGAATACTTATATAAATAGTATTTTTGAGAGGAAGAGTTTTAAGAATAGCTTACACAGTTTGTTTGAAAAAGTTATTGACTATAAAAAGAAATGGTTTATAATCCAATTCTGAAATAGCATTATTTAGACGCACAGCTTCCAGTTTTTATTGCTTCATGGCCAATGATTACAACTTTTAACTGGTTTTCCAATGACAAAAATCAATTTCATATATGTGTACTGTGAACTCCAACAACATCTTCTTTTACAAATCGTCGAAGTAATGTCAAAAGCAGAGTTGAAATTTCGTTGTATAAAATATGAATGAGGAGTGCTTCAGATTGGAATAGTTGCAAAACTTCAGTGAAAATTGGCATGATTGATTTCAGAAACTTCTCAGGTAGAAGGCCTTCCTTGCTACTTAAAATGGAAACAAGCTTTTGAATTCTTGAATTATTCCGCTTCTCATTATCAGTAATGTAACTTGAATTCCGTATGTAGTACTTGATTGCAGGATAGTTCAACCAATTGTTCTGTAACATCTTCAAGTGTCAACCATCGATTTTCAATATGACGTAGGAACACATGCTTATTAATTCCACATCTTTTTTGCACTTGTTCAAAATCCCTACGCTTTACTGCTGAATTCTTGAATATATAAAATAGTTCAATGCCAAGAGATTCAACACCATTACCAAAAAATATCATAGGCAAATGAAAATGCACTGTGCACTTTATGTATGTTGCAAGGGTTGATATTAATTAGATTAACATTTAAATTTTCTTCTGCACCTTTCGGTCCATCAGATTAAATGTGTAGAAGTTTGCTTGAATAAAGAGGCATTACTGCTGCTGTTATTTTTTAAGCAGGACACTAGCTTGAGCCTCATTACATATGATATTATCGTATAGAAATAAACGGTGAATTTATGATTTTGCTACATATTTTCAATTATACATTAAATTAAAATTTTACACGAAGTATTTATTATACATTTTTTTTTACACAAAATCATTTTTACACATTTTTGCTACCAACTCATAAATGACACATTTTGATACACCGGATCATCCCTGCCATTATAATAAAGTTTCGATTCATTGATTTCATATTCATCGCTGTGAATATTCGTGAATTGAAAATCGTTGTATCCAATGAAGTTTATATAAATGGGTAACCTAAAAATAGAATTAAATATTTTAGCAAATTATTTTTCAAATACAAATTTAGTATTTAAGAATTACGAACTAAAGTAAGTAAGGTATAAAATATACCTTATTAGATTTATATATAACATTATTTTAATTTACTACATAATCTGTTTCACTACTATCAATTTAAATTTTTTTTTGCAAAATCTCTTGGGTCCAAAACTAGTATTAAAATGCACACAGAAATTAATAAATAATTATTAATTAAAGGTTTTGTCTTTATATATTATAAACGTTAACATCATTATAGAAGACGATGATAGAGCAATGTCATGAAACTCGAATCCAATGAAAATGGAACCAACGTACCTGGTGGTGTAGTTGTTGCTGGTGTATCTGTTGGTGCATTCCTGATACCATTCCAGATCCCTGCTGTACTCCACTTGACACTCCTGTTACAATAGGGAACCTCTGCTGCTGTTGTTGAACTTGTCTTTGTTGTTGCTGCGTGTGTTGCACATGCGAAATCTGCTGCTGAATGTGAACTTGTTGCTGTGATTGTTGCTGGGGATGATTTCCAACAGAAAGACCAGGATTTGAGGTTGACTGCAATCTCGGCCGCATCCCAGCAAATTGTTGCTGCTGCAGATTTCGGTGTTGTTGTTGACTATGCTGCATTTGTTGTTGCTGATGCTGAGAATAAAATGATTGACGATGAAGCTGGTGAAGTTGAACCATCGTTGGCTGATCACTGTTAGCATTATGATGCTGCTGCTGTTGTTGTTGCACTATATGCGGCTGCTGTGTCTGTTGGACAAGAGTGTGCTGTTGTTGTTGTATGATGGAGGCTGGAGAGGGCCTGTGAATGGGAGCGGTGTTAGTGTTGATGGCAGCGGTGTAACCCCCTGTACCGCCTGTAGTAGAGGTGGCGGAGACAGGGGCTGGAGAGACGAGACGAGAGGAGGCTAGGGACCGTGTAGGAAGGACCACCCCACCACCACTTCGGAGCTGAAGAAACAAACGGAGTGTTTTAGACATTTTTGGAATCAATTAAATTGGACAAAAAAAAGAAAATCAGCAAAAGTAATGCCAATTTTAAGAAAATTAATTATGATTCAAAACTTTTATTATAAAACTAAATTAAATCAAATAATTATTGCAACATAAATTATAATTGTAAAAGATATTTGAAGCTAAAATTATACGTTATAAATAATTGATTGGTTACAATGCATACACTTGGAAAATAAAACTAAATTTCAATGCAAATTATAATTACATTTCCTCGACAAATCTATTGAATACATACATTAAATTATATGTAGGTTTTTAGTAGATTTGTTAATAATATATAAAAATAATGGAAAAACTAGTTAATCAAAAATATTTCGCGCAGTTGAATAAAAATAAGTCATTTTTATTTCGTTTATATCATGTATCCTCTCAATAATGGTATGTAAAATTGTTAATCGTACTAAAGATAATTCAAAAATTAAGAATATTCTTAATAATCATTAATTAATAATGAATGTTTATAATATTATATTTAGATACTTTAACATTCAACAAAAGGAATTAATCATTGTGCTCAGGTCAATTAAAGTTACATATAAATTAAAATAAATTATTATTTGAAACATAATTAATGCAATGTGACCTAGGCACACATGGTTCAATGTAGAAATTCAGATATAAAATCAACATTCAACACATTTTATAAAAATGGTTTTAAAGGATTAAATGGAACTAAATAATATTTAGTTTAAATAAGAGTAAGTATTATAGCTATTATATGCTTCGTGAATAGTTATACAATATAAATTATAATATAACCTCAGTACGATATTAGAGTTACTTATCATTTACAGTATGTAATTCAATTCACTAATGAATCAATAATTATTGACATACACACGCACTATATTACACTATCGACAACCATATAAATGATTATTTTAATTAGAGATATTTAATTATCTATAAGTAACCAATACTAAAGAATATTAATAATATTATTATATCATTTCATACTCAGATATATGTATATTATTATCTATGAATATAATTTTCTTAAATTAGAAGATATTGAAGCGCGCTTAAATTTTCAATATTATAATCAATACATACTTTTGCAGCAATATTTAATAAAATATATATCTATACACCAAGATAAATTTGAACAAAATAACATCATACGTGATAGCATTTAACAAAATCAAATGCCTACAAAAATTGATCAAATAAAAATGTGTGGCTAAAACTAAGATAATATTAATAAAAACTGTCCTAATACAAGAACATATTAAAAACATTTGTTTCAAGAAAAAATAATGAACCAACGTATGAAACAGTTACCTAATTATTGATTAAAAGAAAAGCTATCAACGAGGTATTTACAAGTATTAACTTTGTATACGAGTATTTACTATAAAAAGTATTTATATAAAAATAATGCATTTATGCTGCAATGTACAATAATATTATGATTTGAATTCCAAGTATTTTAAATAAGCTTAAATTAAAATTGTACAAAAATAATAATATTAAAAAATAGAAATATAGATTATCTCGAAGAATCGTTAAAATAAATTAATAATAACATTTAAAAATATATTAAAAATGATGCATTAAAATATTAACAGAAGCATATTTCAGTACATAATTGAAAATAGGATAAAAAGTATAAAATCCTAATAAACAATTAAAATTGAAAAATTAAAATATATTTAAACGCATATTAAACCCAAAGGAACTAAAGACAGTTTTATCCATGTGGTTAAAAGTGATCATTATGGTTATACAGTGTATATAAAGTTACTCTGCACTTCCTTAATCGGCATATTATTACATAATATGTAATCAATAATATAATATTTCAACATCTGCTATAAAAGTATTCTAGCTACAATCGTATCTGTATTTACACAAATATATAAAACTTTCAAATATAAAATAATTTTGTTTTAAATTAATAAATTTAACGGGCGGAGTGACTTTACGGACACCCTGTATATTTATTTTACTAGTCTTATTCGGAAAGAAAGATTACTAGCATTATTTCTAACACCATTATAAAGTAAAATAAGATTAAGAAAAGTGGGATGTGTTAAAATTACAACAAAATTTGTAAGGTATTTAATGAAATACATTTCTAATTGAGCTGATTCGGTGATATAAATTATTTTTTAAGAATGCAGAGAAACATTAACGACATTATCAAATGTTCATGAAAGTGTCTTAACACGAAATATTTTCATTACTCATAGAAAACACATAAAAGATTAAGTGCAGTAGTTAATACCAATATATTGTCGATTGTATATATTATTAGAAATTGAATAATCCATTTCTAATAGAGAGAGGGACAGCATAAGACTGGCAGAACATCGTAAGTTTATACGACGTAAAAAACCTTTCCGTTTATACGAAGAAATGAAGTGTTGAACTTATTAACAAGTAACAGAAATAACTTGTAGCTATAAAAGATTTAAAAAGTAATATCATTAAATAAAAAAATCTAATAATACTATAGCATATTTCAAATATGCATGTACATGTTTTTTAATATATAAGAATATATATAACATACAACTGTTAAGTAATTAATTAATAAGTACACAATTTAATTTAACAGCGTTCATAGCTATAGAATGAAATAAATTCCTCTGACTACGTTCCTTGTCTAAAGATAAGAATATAGAAACTACAAAAAAAGTCATACATTTAATATGATTTAGTTAAAATATATGAGTATACTGTGAATAGTATGTATAATAAACAATATTTACAATAAGCTGTTGATGCTGAATAATATACTCGAAATTATTATAAAATGTTTTAATTTTTCAAAATCTTCCTTTTAAAACTAGCAATGGTGCAATTATCCTTTTCAAGTTTCTACTACCAACATTGTTTTCATAGCTCTTTCTACTTTATCTGTGCAACACATTTTGCTTTATTGTGTTCTATTGTTCATTCTGCAGCTTGTTTTGCTTTCTTAGCGTTATCCAGACAGATCATGTAAGCTAAATGGCTTGAATGTACGCTAAATAGGAACTCTTCAATAAGAACTACAGAAACACCACTAATATCATTGATACTTTTCTAAATAATTCTCTATATCACGATGGTTTGTGTTTTGCTATTTATAAAAAAATCTCACCCATATGTATAAATTTAGTCATTAAAAAATTATAGAACTACAAAAAAAATTTTTAGATATAATATAAAATAGATATATTTTCCTGATTTTTTTTTAAAACTCTTCTTCCATGACTTTCCTGGCCACTATGAACTGACCAGTATGAAGCGTAACAAACTACATTACATAGCTTACATAAAAAGTTAATAAACAAAATTAATATTACAAGAAATAAACACAATTACAAACAATGGGCAATTGATTTAGCATCATAAAAAGAAATAAAAAATAGAGATAAAGTATATAAAATAATTAGTAGATAACAACAGCAACAAAACTAGTAAAATAAAAAGAAAAAAGTGACAAAAGAAAAAACAAGTCAAAGAAAAATTATAAACACTGACACTTAAAAGTGACAAAGCTGCATGCTCTGGAAAAATGAAGGTTACAAAAGAAGAATTTTGCAGTACCACAGTGTTTTAATAAGCAAAAAGCCGATGCGTTGAGCAATAATAGTAACGATTAAATAAAATTAAAAAAACATAGTTTATATGAAACAAAAAAGAAACAAATTTAAATAAATGCAAACCGAGAATACCATTTTAATTATTGAAGGGGGATAGTCACATGCAGGATTATGACAACAGCGATATAATAAGATACAGGAACAATTAAATAAACGAAATGGTGAACAACACAAAAAAGAAGTATGAGCTAACTGGCAAGGCAACACAAACAGTGCCCACCTGTTGCAACTCTGTTGGCGTGAGCCTGGGTTTGTTAACCCCAGGGCCAGATCCACATACAACAGGACCACTAGTCGGTCTTACTGTTCCTGGGCCCTGCCCCGAGAGAGGGGATGGTGTCGAGAAACTGGTCAAGCCTATGAGGGCGGGCGGGGGACCATGTTTGTGCTGGACTGCGACATCGAGATCTGCACTTGGGGTCATGTCGACTATCGGCTGTTCGCACAGGGACCAGGCATGGTGCGTGCATTTATTATACGGCATCATTCCCATACATAAACTTATTTCTAAACTATAGAGGGGTCCTGTCCAAGTGGTTATGAAGAATAGTGTTGTCACAATTTTACCGTATAACGTGTGAATTGTCTTGCAATTTAGCGAGTAGTAATGTAAAATTATTTAAAACATAATTAAGTTACTAAAAAAAACCCGATATATGCTTGTTCAATAAAAAGTGACAAAAAACAAACAATTACCAAACACTTCACCGAAAAGTAATACATTAAGTTATACAATTTCAACGTGATAAAAATAACCACTTTAGAAATAACTGTACTACAGGGTGACCATAAAATATGTAAATTAGTTTAACATATTGTGCAAACATAATTGTATTTGAGGTGACTTGTCATTAACCCTTAAACCTTAACCACAAACCGTTAATAATTACTTTATTGTTAACGAATCATAATGAACGAGTTTACAAGAATGGTCCCTCACCTGCACATATTATATGGACCAATTGTTGCAAAAGCGTAAACATTAGTCAGGCAATATATCAATGCTGGATTCATTGACTACAACTTCAATGTTGATAATCGCAGTTTCTCCCTAGTGTCATCGACATTTCAGCCAGCGTCACATCAGGCTCCGTGTTCAACATTTTAAAAGCAACTAAGTTACATTTTTTCTGGAGGGTTAGGTGCCACCGACTTTAAACTTACACAGCAAAAATCCAGAATAGAAAAGGCTAACGCTATATTATATAACTTTGTAAGTGATCAGTGGAAGGTCTAAATTTTCAATAAGGCATCATTCAGTTTGCAGGCCTAATTAAACAGATAGTATAACCGCATCTATCAAACATAAAATTCCCAAACAGATACTGCGACGAAGCTTTCATGTGACAAGGAAAATTCGAATTTCAGTTCATTTATGGAATGTTTAAATTATTTTAATGACAATATCAAGAAGGCTATTATTTCTTAGTTATCACGATTAAAAAGTATTGGACCGTTTGATAAACTTTTGACACAAGGTTATTTATTATAACGTTTATTGCTGGTTATGTTTTATGAATCTATCTAATGGGTACCCTGTTAATTTACTTCATTGATTTATTCCCAATTGGGTACCATTTTATTGGCATTCAATAATATCTCAAAATATGTTTGGTTAAATATATGTACATAATATTAAAATATAAAGGCTAATAAATAATAATAAAATTACATATATGTAGTCACTTATATATTCATTTAATTGGAGTAAAATAAGCGTGATTACCGGTGTGGGTTTATTTCTATTTCCCAGCAGTATTACGGAGCGTGATGGAACCTCGTCCGTGGACACAATACTCGTGGTTCCCGTCAATCCAGTAGACATTGAGGGAATGGATGTGACTACACCGACAGGCTGTTGAATTGTTTGTGGATGTTGCGCCTGTTGTTGTGGCTGCTGCTGTGGTTGATGGCCGAGAAGTCCACGCAAATCTGTATAAAATATTATGTCAATGTCCTATTTGTAATATTTGTAACAACGAAAGGCTAGGGGGAGGGTCCTTACTATAAATCTCCATAAATATTCTGTTCTTATGACTGTAAAATAAGCCTTGGAACAAATATCCTAGAATTATGAAAAATAAAACATTAGTCCTTATCTTGAGACCAACACGTGTGTAGTGAATTAACCAGAAATTATAAATAAAAATAAATATAGTTAGTGTTTATAAACTAAATAAAATTAGTTTTGAAATTTTCACATGTAGTTAAAGATGTTTTATATGTTAACATATTTCATTGAAAAAATAGTCATGATTATAAAAAAGGTAGAAATAAAAGATTTTTTCCACATTTTCAGAAAACTATTTTTTTTACTTTATGATTTCCTAAACTAAATTAAACTAGCCAATACCCGATTTCAGAATTGATCAAATTTGATAAAGGAAGACATTTTTGGGTGTGACCATCTCAAAGGGTGCACAATAGTGAATATAGCGTTAAAAGTTGAACATTTTTCGTTTTTGGAAAAAATAACGGAAGTATTGTTCCATTTGAATAATTAGAATTCATAGTAAAAAACTAGAAAAACGTAAAAGTTCATAACTACAATTTTTATAATATCAATTCAATATATTCAACTTCATCTATAGCTCAGCAATACCAGATAATCAACTCTGATATTTATATATATGGGATCGTGAAGCAATTTAGCACAAGTTACAATAATTTAAACTTACCATGGGAATCAATCATAAATGTATAACTAAGAATGTGTACCCACCATGCACACGACAGCCAATTATGGTCACAATTAAATGCCTAATCACTTCGAAACCACAAACCACACCTTGTTTCCTTAATCCTTTATTACAGTTAATAGGTATACATTAAATATTACAATACAATATTATGTATAATTTTTATTAACAAAAAATTCAAAAAATAGTATTAAATACATTTCTATTTTCAACTAAATTTTATCAGAACGAGCATACATTTTTAATAGTAAAAGTTTTCATAATATTAATTTGTAGTGCTTACGAATGAACTAGAACAACCTTAAGTATTACAGTAATAGTTGTCATTATTATTATCTGATCGAAGCTAGGATCGCTTTCGAGTAACTCTAAAATGAAAAAATACTTACGCACGATCAGCTTACATACGAACTTTCTTACGATGTAGCTAGTTAAATGAAACAGCTAGTTCTTTAGAAACATTGGTATAAATCCAAAATATTTGATTTATATATATTGTTTCATTTCTACATATAAAAATGATGATGGTACGAGAAAATTTGGTCTTACGAACGTCTTACAAACGTAAAGATCCCCAGATATATTAAACAGTATTAAAGCAATGTAGAAGGATAAACTTAACTCTAAAATAATATTAATGCTCCAACCAATCATTTAACTCCAACATTAAAAACTGTGAAATAAAGATATAGTGCCAAACTATAAAGTCCATCAAAAATAATATTTAAATATGGTTGGAATAAACTATGCTTGTTTTAAATAAGTACATTATATATAAGAATAAAATTCTTGGAAAACCAGTGTTTAAAAGTATATTTGTAAAAAGAAAAACACTTGACTATCTAACATTAATGTAATAAAAAGTTGTAGTTATTAAATATAGAAATACTATACTATAATTCCCACTGTCATGCATTAAAACACAACAAAATGTCCACGAGTTGCTTGCTTGATCGCTTGTGATACCAACTTTTTCCAAAAATACTTTTTGTATCTTTATAATATAATATTTCATACTACATATAATATATGAATGACACATTGAATAATACGCCTCAGTCAGCTATTTCATTCTGTATGCATATTCATTAAAATGCCAAGGTAATGTTGTTAAGCATACAATAATTTCTTTTTGATTCTACATCCAAATTTTACTAATAAAACGTTTCTGAGTAATTAAATCTATTATTGGCAAACCAAGTCATAGTTAGTTTGGTAATAGAAAAATATATCGACAAAAAAACTATTCGTAGAATCTTACAAACAAACATTTTGTTACAGATTGGTATTAGTTATCAATTAAGTAGGTAATCTTACTTTCTGGTCGTGTTACATTACGACCAGGTGTTTTGCGGGACCGTCCAGTAATTGACTTCTCTCTTGAGTCGTTTATTATTATTCGTCTCTGTTAATATAAAAAATGCGTATAACTGAGCATTATGAATGCCCTGTAAAATATATGTACAACAAATGAAAAATGGTGTTTATGAGTAATAAATTATACAGGGTTATTTAAAAATACTTTCAAATTTTAATCCAAGATATAATTTCGTTTACTATAGTTCATTCACGATAACTGACAAAATTTCTTTCTTTCTATTTTTAATCTACTAATCTTTTAATCTAATATTTATCACAACATGGTATAACTTAATGAGAAATATATATAAAATAATTTAATGAGACGAATTTGAAATACGATTTATTATCTGCATAGATATTATTCTAGCTTTTAGGATTCTTAAGACTTATAATTTAATAAGAAAGTTAAAAACAAATAAATTCTTCCGGATTATAAACTTAAAATGAATCATTTAAAAAATAGATTGTGTACAGAATCGAAATCAGAAAGCTAACCTGCAGTGCACCAACGCCTTTCTTTGAGCCTGCAAATCTAGAGTCATTTTCAGAATCACAAGGTCGACTTCGTGGAAATATTACATTTGTAACGTCCACTTGACTCCTATAAATATCAACGGAAAGAATAATTAAAACAAAAATAATTTATATGCAAGAAAATAGCATAAAAATACCAATGTAAAAAATATATAATATAGACACTAGGATATAAAAATAAAATATTTCACACTACGCAAGAAAATAACAATAACAAATGTTTAACTTTTTATAAATAAAAATACCAAATTTTCATCAGAAATAAAGATAGAAGTAATATTTTAATAATGTTGTTACAATAATTATTCTTAAGTACATATCTTTTCAACAAAGCTAATAGTAATAATAACAATTTCATTGAATTTCATTTTGAAAATGATACACATAAAATATGGGTCATATTTTCTGGAAATAATTATATTTTTGAAAATAATCATTAAAGTACTGTAGTTATCACTTTTAAGACTGAATCAATGAAATATCGTTTTCGTACGTAATAGTACTAGTCTATTTTTCAACTAATAGCTCACCGCTTTTTCCTTCTCCAGAAGGAGTTCTTGGGGGTAAGGATGGTTTTTAGGCGAGACAGACCAACCACATACCGCCGGGTCAGCCAACAGTCCATATTGCAGGTTGCCAGTGGCAGAGGTGGTTGTGTAGACAGACAGGCTGAGGAATGAGGAGTGGCATGCATGCTAACACCTCCTCCGGTCGATGAGGCTCCACTCGTGGTGGCCAATGGTGTGGCAGGTCCCAATCCTGATTGGCCAATCAAGGAAGAGGAGCCAGATATTGTTGAGAAAGACTGGGATGGATCTATTATTCCACTACCACCTGGTATCATCTTGTTTCTATAGTGATGAGGAGAGCAGAAGAGGTCACAATAGTGATTAGACTAAATTGGAAAAAAATTAGATTGACGATAGCTAGTTTCTGAATAATGATTAGTAGTTAAGAAATATTATATGGTGTGAAGTCGGAGGTCAGTTGTGAGATCAATCTAAACATGATTAGATTGATCCAGTTGGGATTACAGAGGCAACATATTTGAAAGTTAGCTAAACATATTAATTTTATACTCTATATTTAGATAGAAGTGTAATCATATTATTAAAATTTTATGTAACCTTTATTATCATCACTATTAATACTTACCGAATATAAATTCATGACTGAAAATACAATTATTAAATATCACAACAATAATAGAATATTTTAAAAATATACAAAATAAATTAAGACATTTGACCAGTTAATATGTTTACTTCCACCTGAAATTTTAGAGCATTGAGGAGACTTTGTGGGCACTATCGTGGTATTTCATAAATGTGAATAGCAGGAAAAATCTGCTATACCGTTTTTAGCTGATATTCGAAGCCTTATTTTCTGAAAGCCAATGTGGTTTCCGAGCAAACCGCTCTACAAAACGGCGGGACTTTTACCTTGTTTTCATTGACTTTATAAAGGTTTTAGATTCAATGGATAGGAGTTTCCTATGGTAAATCCTCGGCCGTTATAGTTGCCCACATACTTTCATTGAGATGATCAAACAGTTCCACGAGGGCACGATGGGAGTGCTATCCAAGGGTAGTGATCATTCGAATCTATTTCCACTCAATCATGCGGTTAAAACAGGGATGTATCTTAGTTCTTACTCGTTTAACAATCCAAGTTGGAGCTAACCAGGAATTGTTGCCCCACAGACGCGAGTGTTCAATACGCGGACAGATGACAAAGTAATCAATCAAGACTAAAAACTAAAAGCAAAATATGTGAAAAGTGTGTTCGAGGGTTCCTCTTTGAGATGACACTGCACTCACTGCTTTGTCCGATGAATAAGCTCAGGATTTGAACATGTTTTGTTATTGCTTCAGGTATTCTTTAGTTTCATAAGTCGCAGACAAGCAAAACAAAGTGCAATGTCTACAGATCGCTGGTCCTCAGTTTCTTGCTCAACTCGACAGAAATTTACAACCTTTAACTATGTCTGTCTATAAACAAGCTCACGATGGTGCAATTAATACATCTGAGAAAATTAACGAAAATATCCTGAAAAGACAAGATAACACGATAAGATACTTAAACGTGCAAAAATGTTAAGTGTGGATGCTATCCTGAAGGACAAATAAACAACTCTTGCCAACCACCAAAAGCTATTTTCTAAGGGGAGTACAAGCAAGGAGCTCGTTCCACCTGAGGATCGAGCTGAGGTATCATGATGTCATCAAGCACCATCTGATAACAGCTGAACTGGATGTGGACAACTGGGAGAAAGCAGCCATCGACAGGAAGTAAAGTGAAGCAATCAGACAAGGGATGAAGAACGTTGACGCCGATCATGTTAGCGGCGTGGCCGCAAAAAGAACGAGCTTCCATGCCTTTCAAATGACCTAACACACGTGCCATGTCTCCTTTTCACGTCTAACAATTTTCCATCCTTTTTATAACTTATTCATAATTGAGTGTCTTTACATTTATGAATGTATACTTATATAATATTATGTTTGATGTACAAAATATCGCAATGACATGAAATAAAAATAAAATATTTAAAATTTGAACGATATGATTTATTAAAAAACAATACTGTAGTATCAACTGAACTCCTTAAGATAATTTTATTAAAAAATTAGATTAATTTTAATAAATACAATTCAGGGTGTCCAATAACTTTGAATGAAGTAAAATTATTAAAGCGTAGAAAAATGTATTTATAAATGATTAATTTTTATCTTTTCTAGCTGCTCGAGCTTCACCCTAAAAGCAATTTTGCGAAAAATAATTTATGAATATATTGCATTGGGGCCAGTCTTGAAGCGATTTGAAACTTCCCCAAAAATTGAACAAGTGAGTGAATCAACATAGCAACAATCTATTTTCGAGAAAAACTTTAATTGCGATTCAATAAAACGTAATTTATAGTTTGTAGCTAAAATCAATTTGTCTTCTTTCATCCCCTGCTTGCCTCTAAGAAAATAGAACAAAATGCCCCATTTAATATAGAATAATTTCTCACATTACTAAGTAACCGATTCAATTATAGTATAAAAACTGAAGTCAAAATAAAGACATTCAATTCAGAGACCTCTTGGTTTTTCAAGTTATTAATATAGACTCTTT